>PISX010011785.1:0-63697 GCA_004024625.1 Mellivora capensis
GGGGGGGGTAATTTAAAGAGACAGTGTGTGGCATTTAATGGTTGTTGGATGGTTTTCAGAGTAAAGCAGCAGAGTAGTCCCTCCTTATCCTCGGATTTGCTTTCTGCGGTTTTAGCTACCTACCGCTGACCGCACTGGGAAGCAGACGATCCTACTTCCGATGTATAGTCGGGTCAGTAGTGGCCTAACCTTATGTCACCATGCCTGTGTCATTCCCTCACGACATCTCATCACACAGGCATTTATGCTTTCATGTCATTACAAGAAGGGTGAGTACAGTGTGATGAGATGTTTTGAGAGAGAGGGAGAGACCACATTCCCCTAACTTTTATTGTAGCATATAGTTATAATTACTCTATTTTATTATTATTGTTAGTTGATCTCATACTGTACCTAATTTATAAATTGAGCTTTATCATACGTATGTATGTATAGGAGAAAACAGTATCTCTCGGAGTCAGTACTATCTGCGGTTTCAGGCTCCTACCGGGGGTCTCGGAACTTGTCCCTCCCCCCCCACCCCGGATAAGGAGGGACTACTGTCTATCTGTTCTAGAGCTGTAGCTACCTAAGTGATATTGGAAGGATATATAGGAAATGGCCAAATCTGGTGCTAGAATGGTAGGATTTGGGGGGACTACATTTCTTAACATTTGTACAGCCATTCATATTAGGAAAAATAACTCTTCATGAGGGTCTGGAACACTGACATCTTTCCCAAACTCTGACCTATTTCTTTACAAACTGCTTGACGTTTCCACAGCCACCTAAAGTCGCAGGTCTAAAATTTATTGTCCTTGCCCAGTTACTCCCGATACATAGTTGCCCTCTTTTTTCAGTTTCTGTCAGTGGTGTCACCATTCAAGCTGGGATAATGGAAACTTAAGGTTTTCTTTGGACTTGGCTCACAAGAGAGTACAGTCAGGTGTTTTCTAAGCAGTGCTCATTCTTGGGAGTCTCTCCTATCGCCATCATATTCTCTCTGTTCTCACCGCTGTCACCACTGTCACCATCACAGTATATACACACTGGGCCAGCACGTGCCTGTAGGGGTGGGGTGGCCACTAGCCTCTCTCCTCAGTCAGTCAGTCCAGCGCTGCCTCACCGTGAGATCGGTCTTACACAGCACCCCACTAGCAGGTCCCCATGGTAAGCTTCCTGGTTCTCCCATGGTCCCACGGGAGGGCCCAGCTTCTTAGCTCGGCATTTAAGACCCTTCATACTCTGGTTCCACCCCACCCACCCAGCCTTATTTCCTCTGACAAGGAAATTTCCTCTGACAAGGAAATTTCTCTCTGTCCTTCTGGCACCTGCATTTCCTCAACAACAGGGCCTTCCCTTGCCTTTCACCCAAGTGCATTTTTGCCCAGACTGTTCCTTCACCGAGAATATCTTTTTTCCCTCTCTCCCCTGACCGACTAAATTCTTTCCTGCCTTCAAGCCCAAATCCTGCTTTTTCTTTCCTTTTTTTTTTTAAATTACTTTATTTGAGAGAAAGAGAGAGAGAGAGAGAGAGAGAGGGAAAGTACATGAGCTAGGGGGTAGGGTTGTTGGGCAGAGGGAGACGGAGAGAGAATCTCAAGCAGAGCCCGGGCTGAGCCAGGAGCTGGACGCGGGGCTCAGTCTCACAGCCCTGAGGTCATAACCTGAGGCAAAATCACGAGTTGAACTCTCAACCGGCTGAACCACCCAGGCGCCCCCAAACCCTGCTTCTTCTGCAAGGCCTTCACAAGACTGCAGCCTCATTAGCCTTAGTGTTCAGACCATTCATTTGGTTCCTTAAACAGTAAGGCCTTGCATTGTTGTTTGTATGTATTCACGTGTATGTTTGTGTGTCTTCACAAAGATGTTTTTCTTGGGGATTTTTCCAGCTTCAGAAAGGGCGGAAGCTTAAAGGATCTGGAAATAAACAAATGTTCTATAGAATATGTAAAAGTAGAGATATATTTATCATTTTGTAATTTCTTTTAGAATGGAAACCAGCTAATATCTCCAACAAAGGAGTAATAAGTCAGTTTTTAAAATTTTAGTTTTGAGGGGTGTTTGGATGGCTCAATTGGTAGACATGTGCCTCTTGATCCTCAGGGTCATGAGTTCTAGCTCCATGTTGGGGGTAGAGATTACTAAAAAAAAAAAAGAAAGAAAGAAAGAAAGTGAAAAAAAAAATTTTGATTATAAATATCAAGGATAATCATTTGTTTAGCAAGATAAGGAAGCCAGAAGCTTATAACTTCGTAGGTACCAGAATATGAAGGTGGTAACTTTAATAATGTGAGCTTGCTTGAGTCTCTGTTGTCCAAGCCACAGAATGTGAACTTCAAGTATCTTTGTTTCAGTTCAGAAACTTTGTTACTTTCTTGTACAAATTAAAAGTTGTAGGGAAGTTAGAACTTCGATTTCTGAGGGGGGAGGAAAAGAGCTAATTACACTGTTTAACTTTTATGAGAAATAAAAATGAAAAAAAAATTGGTAACAGAGAAATTATGTTTCCTAGCTAATGTAATAAGTATTAGGGTATTATTAAATATGTTCATATATGTTTGTCTTAGGGTATATGTTGGAACCAGACCCTGATAAAAGGCCGGATATTTACCAGGTGTCCTACTTCTCATTTAAACTACTCAAGAAAGAATGCCCAATTCCTAATGTACAGGTATGTGAAAGGTGCTTTTTAGGGGAAAGTAAATATTATCAAATTGTCATTTTAAATTCCTGGGTCGTAAACCAGCTTTTAATTAATATAGATGTCCCTTGTTTTGTGTGGTCGGGGGCATGCAAGCAAAGCTAACTATGAAGCAATTACTATAAAGAGAATCCAGTTTTCCCATAGAATTTAATTATTAAACTAAGGCAGTTACACCAAAAAAAAAAAAAAAAAATCCCTATGGATCGAGTTGAGTACTTTGGGTGAAGATTGACCAACCTACTGTCCTGTTAACTTCCACATTTCACTACGAGCTATGTGCCTCTTGTGTTTCCCTGGCAGTGGTAAGGCAGGCTGTCTTCCTGAGGCGGGCCTCTGAATTTGCTCCCATACCTACTGGAACATAAGCCTCTTGACCCTTTTCTCCTTTCCTGCAGCAGAGCTTTCTTGATTCTGCTTCTATTCTCCACCACTATAACTCACCCTCCTTTCCTGCTACCCTCCTCACACACATCAGGCCATAGGAATGTTTTCTACATTTAGTAATCCTAAGCTCTGCACTCAACAGTTTTCGGAGTACAGTACTTACAAACCCCCTTTTTACAGTCTTAGCATATTTTTCCTGTGTGATCCAGCTCCCTTAAATATTTTACTAATGCATGCCATAATAAATAAGTTCTAATCAGAAATTGTCTTCCCAGTTTTCCCAATCATGAACTTTCCCAATCATGAACATCAATCGTGATGTCACTGTTGGAGCTTAAAGGTACTGATAAATAATACTCCTCTTTCACTCCCACTTTTGGAATCAGATATGGGAATCATTCAGATGGAACTCAGAGTGTTGACTGTATTACTAGTAAGATTGAATCAGAGGGGGCGCCTGGGTGGCTCAGTGGGTTAAGCCTCTGCCTTCGGCTCAGGTCATGATCCCAGGGTTCTGGAATTGAGCCCCGCATCGGGCTCTCTGCTCAGCAGGGAGCCTGCCTCCCCCTCTCTGCCTGCTTCTCTGCCTACTTGTGATCTCTGTTGTGTCAAATAAATTAAAAAAAAAAAAAAAAGATTGAATCAGAGAATGTAGTTTGACCAGTCAGGCTCCCCAACATTAGATCCACATGACAGAGCAGGGAGCGCCTGATTTTGTAGGGACAGCCTCTCAAAGGAGGAAGGGCACAGGTGAGCCAGGTGAGCTCACTTTTTTCTCCCAGTCCTATCAAATAAGTTACGCTTCTCCCTTGGGAGAGGAATGCTTGGAGAGAGGAAGAGAAGCAAGGAGAGATATCCTAGCAGAAATTCTCCCCACCTAGAAACATGAAGGAAATGGAAGGTCCCTCCTAAAAGCCTAACCATTTATTATTACTAGTATTCCATTTGTCAGCTTTCCAGATTAAAATGAGGAATCTTGTACGGAGCCTAACATTACCTTTTTTTTCTTTTGCTGCCCCACTTTCCCATTCATTAAGTTAAATAACCTGAAGTATCATTAGAAGCATCCAGATTGGTAACTGGTTCTTTAAAAGTCAGCTTCACGAGTCTCAAGCCATTTGGTACTCACTCAGCAGTGCCAAGCAGTTGTCTGTGGTTGGGAACAGGAGTGCTCCCTCCAGAGTTGGACCCCGTGTCAGGTGGCCGGTGCACAATCCAGGGGGTAGGAGTTCTGCTGGCCTTGTGGGTCAAGGGGTGCCTCATGCACTGGGACAGTCCTGGTGCCGCAACCATTTCAAATGGTTCGTGGCTGTGGTTTTCTCCCAGCATTCAAGACAGAAGACGGAATGAATCCCGGCTGGTCAGCACTGACTTCTGTAAGATCTAGCTCATAGCTTAAATAGTATGGGTTTACTATTTACTGATATAACTATCAGGTTACAGGCATCTTTTTCCCATTCCATTCTCAACACCACCTCCAAGCTGTGTGGTAGGAAACGAAGGGTCCAGAAGGTTGGGAGCGGCGGAGGAGGAGCACACCTGACTCAGGCTGCTCTGTCCTCTTCTCTGATATGGTGCCTCCCTGAAGGGGGCTGAGACTGGTGGGATCTACCCTTGGTTGACTTCACTTCCCTCTACTAGACATCGGGGCCTGGAAGCCACTCCGGAAAATCCCGGACACGTATTTCTGTTGGCCTAGTCATGCTGGTATTCATTTACAAAGAAATCTGCAATGTCCTTTTGTGGTTTCCTTTCAATTCTATAGAACTCTCCCATTCCTGCAAAGCTTCCTGAGCCAGTGAAAGCCAGTGAGGCAGCTGCAAAAAAGACCCAGCCAAAGGCCAGGTAAGAACCGCCCGAGTGTGCACAGGTTCCATGCCAGCGGCCACAGTGGCAGGGGAAGGCACCTGGTGATCGGTTTGCTCCCGTGGCCAGAGGATGCGCAGAGCTGGAGAGTGAGCTCTGTCTCTTCCTGGGAGTGCAAGGAGGAATATAAGGAAATCCATCTAAATTTGAAAGAGAATCAAGAACTCCACAGCTGTTTCTTTTGCTTGGGGACAAGCACAGGAGCATTCAGAGAGGAGGCAACAGCTGACTTAAAATGTTGCCAAAAGGAACATCCTAAACAGAGGTCCTGGCCTTCATGTAGCCTGGTTCTCCACCCTAGTCCTTCACCTCCCTTTTCTCCTTACTTTTTGTGGCCCTGACCACCTCAAAAGAGTGCCGGTCAAGGCATGGACTCCGTGAACAGCAAAAGAGCTTGTGAATCTTAGCTAATCACATTCCAGGTAACATGGGGTCTTCCAAGAAGCAGGTGCCAAGAGAGGATTGAAGAAGCTAGGATTTTATTTGACCAGGAGGGAAAACAGGGAGGCAGCCAGGGAAGGCCGGAAGAACCGTCAGAAGACGATGTAAGTCTGACCCAGAGAGAGGAAGGAAGGGTAGGTAGAAGTGACCTAGAAACTACCAGACAGTTTAAGGAAGGTTCATCAAGGTGTCAGGGAATCCTCAAGTCAAAGGCAGCCACCAGAGGAGCCCCTATGTCCCAGGTACAGGCCTATTTTAATCCCCCCTGTGTCTGGGGTCAAAGGCTGGGAGCAGCCCGTGGGAAGCATAGCCTCAGAGCAAGCATGGCAGTGGATTTCAGTAGCACAGCAGCTGGGGGTATGTGGTTTTTGGACCCCTTCCAAGCCGCAGGTCTGCGGGGCACGGCCTCTTGGCCTCCATGCTTCCAAATGGCAGATTCTGAGGGTATTTGAAGAGATGTGTATACCTCGTTTTTCTGCCATGGTTCCTGTGGCAAGGAAACATGAGTCACAGACTATCAACACAGTACCCTAGATGGGAATATGTGAATTTTAATAGAACGGTAAGATAATTTTACACATTTTATGTCTTGTACATTTTAAATTTTATACATTTTAAAACATTCTTAAATGTTTATGGAATAAATGTAAACACTGATGTGGCTCCAAAAGTTAAGAAAACTTATTTTTCACAAATTCAGCAAACAATATTAATAACAGTGTTATTTTCAATAATCAATAACAATGTTACTTTGTAGTCTGTTCCTTACCGAAGTCGGCCATGCTCACCTCTGGAAATTGCTTTTGGGGCTGGGCTCATTAGCTGAGTATTTGGGTTTATGCCCATATTGCTCTAGACCCAAATATGGAAGGTGCTGAGGCTAAGCAAGGATCCAGCCCCACAAAGCCCCGCATTTATAACAATGACAATGACCGGTACCATTCTGAGCGGTGCTGTGTTGTATCAAACGAAGAAAAGCATACCTGTATCATTTGTGAACTTGTGAACATCAGTGACCGTGAAACTGTTAGTTTGTATGGATCCAGAATGCTCAAGAATACACAGGCCTTACAGCCCAGAGATTTGGGCCTAAGGTGTCCTATCTGTAATTTACATTGATTTCATTTGCATTACCATATTTGCTCCCCAGTCCTGAGAGGTTAAGTTTTTCTTTCTGACTCAGTTTTTAAAGTAACCACTCTTCATTAAGGCATTGTGTATAGCAGATACCATACAAGGCTCTTTAGATAAATAGGATGACTTTATTTTCCTTGAAGTAGATCTGTGAACCGTTATTGTTCTCATTTTACAGATGAGGAAACAGATTCAGAATTATAAGTGGCCCAAGGTAATCAATCAATATGTGGTTAGTAAAAAAAAGCCCAGAATTCCAGCGTCCATACTGGGTCCATACTCTTGTTCTGTGCATTGAATGATTTGCCCACAAGCACATAGATGGGACAACTTAGAGCCAGATCTCCTGCTTCAAGATATTTTTTCAGAGCATATTGAGGGCCATTCAAACTAACATTTTGAGCACTCTGCAGTTTATAAAAATGGTTTCACAGTCGTTGATGCATTTGATATTCACATCTGCTTCATGATGTTTTATTTTCTCCATCTCCTACAGAAGGGACCCAAAGCAAGAAGAGGTCAAATGGCATACCTATTATCACACAGTTAGTCAGGAAGCAAGCTCAAATATAGTTTTCTCTGACTCCAAATCCCTTTATCTCTAAGATGTAACCCTTAAGACAAATCCGTCCAGGGACTCCTGGGTCGCTCAGATGGTTGAGTGTCCAGCTCTTGATTTCGGCTCAGGTCATGATCTCAGGGTCGTGGGATCGAGCCCTGTGTTGGGCTCCATACTCAGCACAGAGTCTGCTTGAGATTCTCTCTCTCTGCCCTTCCTCATGCTCTCTTTCACTCTCTCTCTCTCAAATAAATAAATCTTTAAAAGAGAGAGAGAGAGAGAAATCCATCCAGTGTGGAGATTCTTAATTAACATTTGGTTTCTATAGACGTCTGTTGGAATTTCTCACTGTTGGGTGTATTTTTCTTATGCCTTTCTTCTCCAACATTTGTCCTGTTTTCCTTTCTACCTTCCTTCCCCAGGTTATAGCTTCCCCAAATATGATAGCTTTTATATTATAAGTTCTCTACCCCACACAAGAGCATCCCTCTAGCAGGATTGCAAAGGAAAGCCTCAGGGTCCCCAGTGGACATCCCTTGGAGATATGTCATGGGGAAGGCACATGGGACCTACTGCTTTGCTTCCTATCTTATATTTCATGGAGACTGTACCAGACATATTTTGGGAATAGTCATGAAGCTCATTTATTTTGGCCATAACTTCAGTTATACTCCCCAATGTGTATTTTCAAAAGACCACTACTCTGTGCTGAGTTAGATGGCAGCCAGCTGCCTGAACTGCTCTAAATGAACAGAAGTTATCACCTGAATTTTTACACTATCACAAGGAATAAGACCACCCAGCAGTCCTCCCTGTGTTAATTTGAATTAGATTTGGCTGTGACATCCAAAATGACTGTGGCTCATATAAGATAGACTGGAGGTAAGTAGTCCGTGGTTGGTTTGGCCATTCTGCCCCACACCCAGGCTTCTTCAAGCTTATCACTCTACCTTCCCTACGATTGTAGCTATGACCTCACAGACCAAGACGGTACCTTCCCTTTTCCAAGCAACAGATGAAGGAATAGCCAAAGGAGAGAGACAAATGGCATACCCTAGCTGTTTCTTAAGGCTTCTGGAAACTGCCATGTGACAATTTGCTTTCCCATGTAAGGCCAGAACTTAGGCACATAGCCACACCTGATTATAAGAGAGGCTGGACAATTTGATTTTTACTCTGGGTGAAGTCTAGCTAAATTTTTTAATTGGAATATATTTTGTGTATAACATTGTATAAATTTAAGGTGTCCAATAGTTAAAAATTTAACTAAAATTAGTTAAAAATTAAAAATTAATAAATTTAAGGTATACAGTAGTTAAAAATTCTTCCCCTGGGAAGAAGGGGTACATGTATATTGAGGAAATAGATCCCTGTCATAGTCCCCAAATCGTTTATCTTGAATTATTTACTCATTCCTTCTAGTTGCCTTATTGGAGTCACTCATTTACATGCTTTTTTAAATTATAGAACATTTTGATAACTAGTTCTAACCAAGTTTGAGTTCCCTCTATATCTGAAGAACACCTGTTTCAAACCCCTTTCCATTATCACCCAAAGTATATGCTGGGAAATCCTAGGAATTACTAGGTCGAAGGATCCCAAGTTCAGGTATAGGGCTCTCTTCAAAGTTCTCCATGCACATGGACCCATGAAAAGTTCTGCTGGAAAGAAATCTGCTCGATGTATTTTGATTAGTGTGTTAAACTTCTTTCCCACCAACCCTTGTTTCATAACATCGAGTTAACACATAACATCCTGTGGAATACCCTTTGACAAATGTCGATTAAGCCAATCTGGGAGGTTTGGATGAGTGTGGAGGGGAAAGCCAGTCCATCAAGTGCTCTGTCTGCTCCTCTCCCACTCTCCCCATATTAATGTGAATCTGTGTCCCCCCTCCCCTTCCTTTTCTAGACTGACAGATCCCATTCCCACAACAGAGACTTCAATTGCACCCCGGCAGAGGCCTAAGGCTGGGCAGACTCAGCCAAACCCAGGGATCCTTCCTATCCAGCCAGCCCTGACGCCTCGAAAGAGGGCCACGGTTCAGCCCCCACCCCAGGCTGCAGGTCAGTAACTCGGTTTGAAATTTGGTGCACCTCTTGGTTATACCGGACAGTAACGGAAGTCTTGGGAAGACTACTTTTGCTTCAGAAATGGAATCCAGAAGCATGTGAGGAATCATGGTTTGCCTTGAGGAACATGGGGTGAGCGTGCATTGAAATTATGTGGCACGTGGCTGGCAAAAGGGGAGTCCTCTCACTGGATTCTGCGGGGGCCTCCAAGACCACTGAAGCCTGATACCTCTATTTTTTCTACTCTTGGCCCTGATTTTCTGGCTTGGTCCATTCATCCCATGCTTTCGTGTTTATTTCATATTCTTCTCTTGGCCTTGAAAGAAACAAGACTCTCTTCTTTTTTGACACAGAGGCGTTTCTTTAATGCTCTGTCTACTTACAGTATCTGTTTCCACTCTGTGTTTTGGTATTCTGGTTCTAATGAGATGATTTAGTTTAGAGGACTTGAATTATCCACTAATGGAGCTTAGTCATCACTTCCCCTACCAGGAAGCTGCTTTTGGTGAATTTGGTGGTCATCTGCTCATAGGCAGGCATCTAGACTCGGTTTGTGTAACTTACATGTAAAATATCAAAGAAGGCTTTTGTCCCGAAGCTTAAGTGCAAAGATTGTATTTGAATACAGTAGCATCGAATGTCGGTTGAATATGTACTTGGGTGGTGACCAAAGGAGTAATTGACAGATGGTATGGTGAATAAGCGAAGGCTTTCTGAAGGAGGCAAGCACTGAACCTTGTCCCTGAACCTTGTTTTGAAAAACACTAAGCATGTAGTTTAGCAAGAAGATGCAAAGACGGAGGCACATGGCTCTTGGGATTATCTGTCTACTTATCACCCCCCTCTCTATTTCTTTGGCAAGAGAAAGCAAACCATTTTTGTCTGGAAGAGTTTGGACCCCTTATATGGAGTTTATTCTCATTACAGGATCCAGCAATCAGCCTGGCCTTTTAGCCAGTGTTCCCCAACCAAAAACCCAGCCCCCACCCAGCCAGCCTCTACCACAGTCTCAGCCCAAGCAGCCGCAGGCTCCACCCACCCCACAGCAGGCGCCGCCCACTCCGGCCCAGGCTCTGCCCACTCCGGCCCAGGCCACGCCCCAGCACCAGCAGCAACTCTTCCTCAAGCAGCCGCCGCAGCAGCAGCCTCAGCAGCAACCGCAGCAGCCGCCACAGCAGCAGCCACAGCAGCAGCCACAGCAGCAGCCACCTCCCCAGCAGCAGCCGCCACCTCCCCAGCAGCCCGCGGGCACGTTTTACCAGCAGCAGCAGCAGCAGCAAGCGCAGGCTCAACAGGTAAAGTGTTCAGTCTGACCCTTGCTTGACCCAACTGAGGCGGCGCTGTGGACAGGCCCAGGAGGCGTAGGCATCTTTCTTGAGAAGCACCAGGAAGACAGGGAGCCACTAGACATCGCATCGTTGCTTCTTCCAGAACGAGATACCAGAAAGCTGTGCATAGCGGATGCATCATGGGGCCACTCACACCCCTTTCTTGGGCCGTGGGGAATTCTTCAGCTGATGGGGGAGCCTCACCAAGGGAGCTGTTTTAAGGGGCTCCTTTTCTCTTCTCTCTAGCTCTCTGTCTTTTTTTTTCCCTAACACAATTGCACCATTACCATACTAAAAATAATAATTTCTTCTTATTATAAAATACCCAGTAATGTTTAACTCTTCCTGATGTCTCCTAATTTCACTGGGCTTGTTCGAATCAGATTCCAAACAAGGCCCACATGTTATGTTTAGATGCAAATCTTTTTTCTTCCATTATCTTTTCATAGTTTTTCTACATTTTTTACTATGAGCATAATTCATTTTATACTGATTGACGTATCTTTTAAGTCCCCTTTTATTCATAGTGCCTTCTCCCCTTTTTTCCCCCTTTGCCTTTTAATTTTTTGAAGAAACTGGGTCAGTTGTCCTGTAGAATTTTCCACCTTCTCGATTTGGCTGATCGCGTCCCTGGGGCCATATTATATGTTCTTCCATATCCTGTGTAAACTGGTGATTTTTTTGAGGCTTGCTCAAAATTTGGTTCAGTTGCATAGTTCTTTGTTCTTCCAGTTGCATCTCTTCAGGAGGTGTATAGAGTCTGGTTGTCACACTCTTTTATCCATATTAAAATCAGTCCGTGAGTTTGGTATTGTTTGTCTGATCCATTCATTCAATGTCCCTGATCAGTTTCGCAGCAACTACTGATCATTTCCTCAGTCCATTCACTCATCAGGCATGGCGACATGGTGATATTCTAACATTCCCTCTTCACTTAGGGACTGGAATTTTTCTGAGTAGAATTTTTTTCAACTATTTGATGACCCTGACATACTGTTTATATGGAAAAGGCAGAAAAAAAACGCTTGAGTCTTTGCCTGTGTTTACCAGTTTTCAGAGTGGGTTTGTTTCTAGTGTCATCTAAAGGTGAACACAGATTTTTGATTTGTTTTGTTTTCGTGTCATGAATTCAGGGATTTAAACGTATTTATGTTTCCAGACGTTGCCGTTTTTAAAATTTTATTTTGATGCCTAAATTGCCCCAGCTTTGGCCAGTAGAAGTCTCTTCAGGCCGGTTCCTGGGTCCTTTGGTGGTGACCCAGCCATCTTTAATGGTTTCCTTGCTGTTTATTGTAACAGGTCATTCCAGTCTCACTCTGCCCTTAACCTGGATACAGCCATCTCTCTGAAGGAGCTCCCTTTCCTCTTAAAAATGGTATTTAGAGACCACATTTTGATGCTAAGGATACTCCTTTGCTAATGGGTCAGTTTTTGGTTTTAGGCCTTTTGAGTGGATACTTGGGAAATATATTTTGTTTCTTTTGTTTTGTTAACAGAATATACACAATGAATGCAAATTTATATTCCTAATTCAGAATTGTAATTATAGGATTTTTGCTTAACTCCTTGGATTTTATATTTGTATTTTTCTGATCTGAAGATCTTGATTCCTAACATTAACATAATCACTTAATTGCTTTATAATTTCAAAATAATTGTGCCAACACGAGTACTGGAAACAGTTTGAGATTTCTCTCTCTCTCTCTTCTTAAAGATTTTATTTGTTTATTTATTTGAGAGAGAGTGAGAGAGAGAGTGCTTGTGCAGGAGAGGAGAGAGGGTCAGAGGGAAAAGCAGACTCCCCATTGAGCAGGGAGCCTGATGCTGGACTCGATCCTGGGACTCCGGGATCATGACCTGAGCTGAAGGCAGAGACTTAACCAACTGAGCCACCCAGGTGCCCCAGTTTAAGATTTCTTTGTCCTTTTCATTCTTAAAATGTTTTGCTCCTTATTTTCTGGAATCAATTTGATACACAGGTTTATTTGTTTCATTTTGCTTTTGATTTGTAGTTATTGCCAAATTTTGGGTTAATTTTGTTACATGAAAATATAAAACATTTACAGAGTTTCAAAGTTACAGAATTCTGCTCTCTCCATCCCATAATGTAGAGGGAGCCCTCATGCCTGTTTACAACTTGAGAGCATTCTATTTTAAGGATACATACAACAAGTGTCCCTTGATAAACATTTGGTCATTTCCAGCATTTTGCAGTTATAAATAGGCAGCTACTTGTTGACATCTGCTTCTTTGCTAACCCTTTAACTTTTGCCCCAGGAGGCAAACCTTATCCAATTCCCTAACTCTACAACTAAGTAACAGTGTTTGGGATGCTCAAAGGCAAGTTCTTGACTTTTGTTTATTAGTAGGCGCTTGTTTGGGTGTGTGTGTGTGTGTGTGTCCCATAGCCCTTAGCAGTGTGGAATAGACAGATGGATAAGAAGTATCCCTATCCATTGGCAGTTTATAAGAGAATATAACTTGAAAGAATCGGTTATGGACACAAGATAAAATACCAGTAAGTGTGCTAGAGGATACTGAACATTTTGAACATTTAAAGATGGGACAGTTAGTAAGATAGAGCTATAGGGAAATAATTTTCAGCAGGGCGTGAACAGACTCTTTATAGCTGGCTTAGCATTTAGGTTATTTTCAGTGTCGTCCCTGCTTCATCCTGTTCACGGAGCAAAGCATTTTAATCTTGGCTGCTAACAAATCCCTTTATAAGCAGGATTACTTCTGGGATTGGGAGATCATTTATTAGCTTCCCTTACACCCCAGCACGGGGAATCACAAGATGCACAAAGGGATGCCCTCAGGCTTGCCAGAGAACTCCCCAAAGCCAGGAGGTGGCCCAGTGCCCTCCATGCAGCCTGGCAGTGTCAGGTGCTGTGGGGTTAATTTTAATGCCCTGAGGTCCCCCTCCTAAATTGAGGCCAAGCTAAGAGACTTCTGCCTTCCCTTGCCTTTGGCTTCAGACTGGGTTCGGTTATTCCTGAGACGTTGGTCTTTTGTGGAATACCGTTCTGAGACACTCTGTTCCCCTCGTCCTTTTTGCTACTTCTCCTGCTCAGTTTCAGGCAGTACACGCAGCCGCCCAGCAACCAGCCATCACCCAGTTCCCGGTGGTGTCGCAAGGAAGCTCTCAGCCACAGCTGATGCAGAACTTCTACCAGCCGCAGCCGCAGCCGGCCTCGAGCTTGCACCAACAACAGCTGCTGACTCAGCAGGCCGCCTTGCAGCAGAAGACCGCGGTGGCGGTGGCGGCAGCGGGACAGCAGCCCCAGGCGCCCCCCACCGCAGCAGCCCCACAGGCGCCCGTGGAGCCAGCGGTAAGAGCCTGGCCAGGGCTCGGAGTCCCCGGAGCAGGAGAGCGCAGCGGGCGGGCGGCCAGAGGGCGGGGCCCCTGCCTTAGGGAGAGGTGGCTGCCCCAGGCTTGTGGTTAAAATACTTGATTTCTGTTCTCTTGTTATGCCTGAGGTCAGGAGGAGGTATTCTGTAGAAGGTAAGAGGTTTAACAAAAACGATTCTAGGCTACTGAGGAAGGATGAACATTCTTACCACTCTAAAATTAGACTGGCAGAAAGAGCTGTTTGCTGTCTCTGTCGGTGCCCGTGTAGATCAGGCAAGGACCCAGGTAGGATCAGAGTGAATCCCTTTCCCTTGAAGGGGGGCTTTGACCACTGTGGCCTCTCCAGTCTCTGGAGGTTTGCGTAGCCTCCCCTGACGCCTGTTGGGCTTTACTTATTCTTGGTCTTCGGCAACATGACCTCATCTAAGTCTACCATGTAGCGGCCTTGAGGGGCCTCCTTGCTGGGACCATTTACCGTGACCCAATCCTCCGGGCACCAGAGCTCCTGAGTACTGCGGGAGCCGTCTTGTTGGTTCAGAAATTGGGCAGGTCCGCTTCTAGATACTGCCTGACTACAGCGTCAGAACTCCTTCCTCCTCTCCTGACTGATCTTTACAGCTTCAGCAACCTCAGGCACGATGTGTTTTGCCTCTACTAAGTGCTCTTAATTCTGTACTCACATATTTCTGAGTGATCGTGAAGAAAATATTCTAGAGATAGAAAAAGGCATCGTACATATCCAGCCAATAGAGTATCACAGCTGCTCTCTTATTCCCAGGGAAGTCCAGCTACTGGACGAATGAAGGATAAGTAAGAAACCGTCTTTCTGAGAATTGATTTCTAATAGAGTTTTGTCACCCACCTTAAACCGGAAAACCATGCTTTCAAAAGGAAGCACTGCTGTAAACAGATTGTCTTCTTTGAGCCTCAGCTTAGTTTGTGTCAGTGTCTTTACACCTTCGTTTCTGAAACAACTCAGCCTTCCCTGCAGGCGTGTGGTAGACAGCTACTTTCTGTATTTTAAAAAAAATTTTTTTAATTTATTCATTTGTCAGAGAGAGAGGGAGAGGGAGCACAGGCAGACAGAGTGGCAGGCAGAGGCAGAGGGAGAAGCAGGCTCCCTGCCGAGCAAGGAGCCCGATGTGGGACTCGATCCCAGGACGCTGGGATCATGACCTGAGCCGAAGGCAGCCGCTTAACCAACTGAGCCATCCAGGCGTCCCTACTTTCTGTATTTTTAATACGAACTGAAGTTCTTCTTGTTAATGGAGTTTAAAAAAAAATTATTATAGGGACGCCTGGTTGGCTCAGTCATTAGGCGTCTGCCTTCGGCTCAGGTCATGATCGCAGGGTTCTGGGATCGAGCCCCGCATCGGGCTCCCTGCTCAGCGGGAAGCCTGCTTCTCCCTCTCCCACTCCCCCTACTTGCATTCCCTCTCTCGCTGTGTCTCTCTCTGTCAAATAAGTAAATAAAATCTAAAAACATAAAATTATTATATGATGTAGGCAGTTGAGATTGTAATTATCTAGTTTATTCCCCTCATTTACTGGAACTGGAAACTAGACCCAGGCTAGAAAGGGATTACCCAAGACACACAGACTTATCGATAGCAGAGCTGAGGAAAGAACCAAAGAATCCTGATCTGTGTTTAAGGCTAATAATAACAAATGGTCATCCAGGGGGATGAAATGATCAACAGTAACTGACTACATTTTTTATGATGTTCCCCTTCGCTGTCCCTC
Source organism: Mellivora capensis (assembly GCA_004024625.1). Classification (NCBI taxonomy): domain Eukaryota; kingdom Metazoa; phylum Chordata; class Mammalia; order Carnivora; family Mustelidae; genus Mellivora; species Mellivora capensis. Next base: position 15,566 of record PISX010011785.1, read on the forward strand.
TCTCGGCCATGAATTATAAACCTTCTCTATGTTCCTTGGCTAAAAACGTACCTTGAGCACTTCGCTCTGAGGTAGTTGGTTGAGGGGATAGAGAAAGAGCAGGAGCAGAACTTGCTTCTGCCAGGAGTCAGAGAGCTTCCCAGATTTGACCCATCCCTTTCTTTGGTGACCCTTGTCAGGACTTAACTAGAGGAGCAAGTGAGTGATTGTAAAGAATACTCTGGGTGCGCCTGGGTGGCTCAGTCAGTTAAGCGTCTGCCTTCAGCTCAGGTCACGATCTCAGTGTCCTGGGATCAAGCCCCTCATCCAGCTCCCCGCTCGGTGGGAAGCCTGCTTCTCCCTCTCCCGCTTCCCCGGCTTATATTCCCTCTCTTGCTGTCTCTCTCTCTCTGTCAAATAAATAAATAAAATCTTTTAAAAAAAGAATACTCTGCAGCCATCCTAAAGCAGTAATCTACAAAAGGAAAATGGCAATATGCCATAATGTTTATTATAGACTTAGTAAATAACAGCCAAAAGAATCAAAGTAACCTAATTGTTCAAGAAGCCAACTGTGCAGCCATTACAAATCATGGTTATGGTATCTGTACAACAATGTGAAACGGTCATGAGATAATGTTGAAATTATGGGAAAAGTATGTACTTGAAAAGGGACTTAAATAGAAGATACCAAAAAGATAAAAACAGTTGTATTAGGATAGTGGGATGGAAGTCTGGGTGGGTTTTTTTTCTCCCCTTTTGTGTATATTGTTGCATTCCTGGATCTGAGTGCACTCCTTTTATAATTACATATTTTTGTTCTTTAAAACAATCTCTAGCAAGACAGACATCTGAGTCTACTTTGATTCTCCCTCCACTATGATATGTCTGTTCCTCCCTTCCCCTTCCTAATCCCATCTTTTGGAGGAGACATAGATGGTGAAGAAAAGAGAGTCCTGAGCAGTAATCAGGAGACGTGGATTCTGTCCCCAGTTGACTCTATGACCTTGAGCGAGCCCTTAACCTCAGGGGGCCTTGGTCTCAGCTCCTCTGAAGTGAGGGAGTTGGGATCTGTGCTAAGGTCCCTTTGTCTCTCATATTCTTAGATTTGAAATGGAAATAAAGCCGTCTGGCTGATGGGGCTGTTGTGAGGAGTAGCTGAGTGGATTGGAGTGGTAAATATTAGTATTAGTAAATATTAGTATTAGTAATAATTATTAGTATTAGTATTATTATATGGTATTAGTATTAGTAAATAGCTGTGATAGTGTAAGGTATCCTCATGAAGTGTCTGTTCTTCAGTATGCTGCCTATGGGGATAGGTAAGAAGAAGGGAAATGTTCTCCAAGTAGTCTGGACTCTTCAAAATAAAGGAACTCAGCAGTGAAGTATATCCTTCTCAAAGCAATGACTGTCTTAGACTCGAGGAAATAAGCTAATCTTGTTCTGTCCCTAAAGCTATGGTGGTCTCTGTGGGTACTGGTTCTAGGTTGGCTGTTGTAGCCCTTCAGCCCTGGGCCACTGAAGGAAGTTGTGGAGCCGGAGCTCTGGTCTTCCCAGAGCAGACTGCTTCTCCCTTAGAGATGTGTCAGCTGCTTTTCCCTCTGACCTTAACCTGACTGATGTTAGAGGCTTGTTTTGTGTCATTCAGTTGGTGAGTGCTTGTGTACTCATATGTGCATATAAACCTGCCTCAGTCAGATTCAGAGTCTGCGCCAATATGGGGACAAAAATCTCGGGCTGTCAGCATCCTGGCCCAAGTAGCTGGCCCCTCTGGTTTCCCTTCTCTCTCAGGATTACCTACGAAGGCACCGAATGTGAGGGCTGAGCTGCAGCAGGGAGGGACATCTTAGTCTGAAACAAGGGACTGGAGGGAAGGGATAGTTCAATACCCGAGTCCTTTAATATTCTGAATCATTTTGTCTTTGGACTGACAGAATTAAAGCATTAGGTGGCCTTCTTAGTGCTATTTTTTGTTCATCTTCTTGATGTAGCACTTTGTAGATTGTGTCTGATGCTTGAGGTCTAACCACGTGGCCACAAGGATGTTCCTATTTGTTTTTCTGTGGTGACAGTTTGTTCTGCCTTCTGAAGAGTTCTTGTGTTACTAGATCAATTGTCATCAAGGGCTTTTCAAATTTTTTCTTATTTCTTACTATATTCTCTACCTGGTTCTTCAGTGCCATTTCTAAACTGAAGGTGGGAACAAGTTAATCCCTCTGCTCCAATCCTGTACATTTTCTCAGGGGAGCCACAGAAATAGAATCTTGTAGACCCACCTTAACAGTGAAATAAAGAGCCTTAATAACAAAACAAAACAAAACAAAACAAAACAAAACAAAACAAACACACTACCATTTATGAATCACGATGGAATTCTTACTTATTCCTAACCAGTAGTCTGAGCTCTGTCAGAGTCAGGGATCTCTTGGCAGAAATTATTCAGCTCAAATGTGTTTTAGCTGGAGCTGTGCCTTCATTGGCTTCTGACTGTGGTGGTAGATTGCTTAAAGCATGCTCTTTGGAGGCATTCGGAATGAGTTCCTACGTGACCCCAGAAGCAGAAAGTGGTCCTGTAGGATACATTCTTGGTTTTTGGAATGAGGACTAGCTTCTGCAGCCTTATGCTCTGGTCTGTATTGTGTATGGCTGCTCTGTAGAGGATTGCTGATGAAGATGGAAATTTATGTCTAAGCATCAGATAAATACCATGCCATCAGTCCCACGGTTAGAGCTCAGATTGTCCAAAACTGCTTTTTTTCTTTCTTGGTGCTCTTGGTAAATTCAGCCACCTGAGTCCGTGTTAGCTGTCATGTGGCATTTTTTATTATGCTTGTCTGTTTGTTTTTCCTTTCCCTTCTTTTTGAAACACTTGCCATTTCTTTTTTTTCCTAGCAGATTCAAGCCCCAGTAAGACAACAGCCAAAGGTTCAAACAACCCCACCTCCTGCCGTCCAGGGGCAGAAACTCGGATCTCTCACTCCTCCCTCGTCCCCCAAAACCCAGCGTGCTGGGCACAGGCGGATTCTCAGTGATGTGACCCACAGTGCTGTCTTTGGGGTCCCTGCCAGCAAATCCACCCAGCTGCTCCAGGCAGCTGCAGCTGAAGCCAGCCTCAATAAGTCCAAGTATGTGGTGCTTCCCCTTTCTCTTTTTTACTTGTGTGGGCCAGGGCTGCTGTGGGCCACTGCTGTGTAATTCCCTGCATCTGTATGTAGAGGGGCGCAGGTGTATATGTAAAGGTATGTCTGTGTCTGTGTTCATTTGGAAACTGAATTTGCCTGTAGTACATAGACCATACTGATCTTCAGAATTAATTTCTTACTTGCTTTACTGTTTCCATTCTCTCATCCATTCCATGTTCCACGGAGTATTTTTTAAAATCTTAGTCTGACCAACCCTCTCCATGATAAAGATCTTTCCTTGGCTCCGCATTGCCAGTGGGATAATATCTGAACTCATTGGTTAACAGACCAAAGAAACTCTTGAAGTCGTTAGTTAAATGCAAACGGCATCAAGAGAGACTTTAGAAGAAAATTAGGCAATGATACCCAGAAACACAAGATATTGCTAACTGTCTTTATTTCTCCTTAACTTTGATGGTGACCGCTCACGGCAGCCCTTCATTCTCTGTGTGCTAGATCCTGACAGATGGGAGGCAGCCTGAAAAGGCTTCAGTCCCAGCCAGCCTGGGGGCAGTCACTGTGGATGTTATGGCGGGGGCCACAGGAGGCACAAGCCTCGGAACAGGTCGCTTTGGGATTCTGGATTGTGAAAGGACTGGCAGAGGAGACCAAAAATCTAAGAAAGGGGTTAAAGAAGTAGTGGGAGATAGTGGATCATGAAGGAAAGGGAGACATTTATTTCACACGGTGATAAAAGTTATCTGTGGAAACTGTCCAGTTGCCATGGAAAGCCCTTTCAGAAAACTATTGCAAAGAAGCATGGTTTGACTCAGAAAACAATTTGATCTCAAAACAAAGAGAAAGTAGATTAACCCTTTTTCAACTCTTTTCATTTCGCGGGGGTGGGAACCTACATAGGTCTGCAACCACCACCCCGTCAGGCTCTCCTCGGACCTCCCAACAAAACGTTTATAATGCTTCAGAAGGTTCTACGTGGAATCCCTTCGATGATGACAATTTCTCCAAACTCACGGCTGAGGAACTGCTGAACAAGGACTTTGCCAAGCTGGGGGAAGGTGAGCAATGGGTGTCCTTCTGTGATTCTTAAACCCTGACTTTAGAGGAGTGTGTGTGTGAAAATGTAGGGTTAGGTCTTTCCTCCCCTCAGAGTCTTGACTTGAAGCTTAAGTGAAAAATTGCTTTGAATGTTTATCAGAGCACTGACATCTTTTCATCCATAGGAACTCCTGGCCTGTTGTGGGTGGTGGTAAGGAGAGTGGGACACTTTTAGGAAAGACTTGGTGGCATAAACCAGGATGATACTGTCAGGCATGGTCGTTCCTTGGAGGAGTGTGTTGGTTTTCTTGTCCTGTGTGTGTTTATTGTCCCAGAAGGCTGTAACTGCTTACCTAGGAGAGAGTGTGTCCTCACATGAACTTTGAATCTTTGACTGTGGTCAGAGTTCTGTAGTACTGTTGACGGACCGTGGAGAGGTGTTCAAATAGAAGGTACCATTTCTACTCTCAAAAACCTAGAGTCGAGGAGCGCTGGTGAGTTGGGTGTCCAACTCTTGATCTCAGCTCAGGTCTTGATCTCAGGGTCATGAGTTCAAGCCTCACATTGGATGCCACACTGGGTGTGGAGCCTTCTTAAAACAAAACAAAACAGGGGCGCTAGGGTGGCTCGGTTGGTTGGGTGAGTGCCTTTGGCTCGGGCCATGATCCTGGAGTCCTGGGATCGAGTCCCGAAATGGGCTCCCTGCTCGGCGGGGAGTCTGCTTCTCCCTTTGACCTTCTCTCCTCTCATGCTCTCTCTCTCTGTCAAATAAATAAATAAAATCTTAAAAAACAAAACAAACAAACAAAATTCCCCCACAATCTGTTTTGGAAGGTGGGACTTGTACACACAGACACACATGCACACTTTGGAAAACAACAGCACGCCCTGGGAAAATTCTTCAAAAAGAATACCTAGGCATTAGACAAGAACACAGGGTAAAGGAATGATCAGAACTGAGTGAATGATATGAACTTCAACCATATCTTTTTTAACTTTACTCTTTTAACTTATGTTAATCTCTTTTATCTTTATTTCATAGATATCTTTTAAAAATTTATATTACTTGCAGGGCGCCTGGGTGGCTTGGTGCCGCTTGGGCCGCTGCCTTCGGCTCAGGTCATGGTCTCGGGGTCCTGGGATTGAGCCCCGCATTGGGCTCTCTGCTCGTTGGGGAGCCTGCTTCCCCCTCTCTCTCTGCCCGCCTCTCTGCCTACTCTGACTACCCTGTCAAATAAATAAATAAAATCTTTGGGACGCCTGGGTGGCTCAGTTGGTTGGACGACTGCCTTCGGCTCAGGTCATGATCCCGGAGACCCGGGATCGAGTCCCGCATCAGACTCCCAGCTCCACGGGGAGTCTGCTTCTCCCTCTGACCTTCTCCTCGCTCATGCTCTCTCACTGCCTCTCTCTCAAAATAAATAAATAAAATCTTTTAAAAAAAAATAAATAAATAAATAAATAAAATCTTTAAAAAAAAATTTATATTACTTACTGTTTTAAACAAAAGATAGGATATAGGATTTAACTCTGACAGACAACTCACTCACTGTCAAATTATTTCATTGGTATGTATGCCAGTTATTGTTCTAGAATAAACAGAAATACCTTTGTGGGTGTTGAAAATGCTAGTGTTTTTGCACTTAAGAGACTCCCAGGTTTTAAAGTTCTTATGTCTATTTTTCATAATTTCCGGTCTCTCTTCTGTCATGTTAAACTGCTGCCATTGTGCCTGTCCCTCGTCACATCTCCTGCTACATTTCCCCTACGCCCTCTTCTCATGTGCTCTCCTCAACTGTTTCCAACATGGAAAACAGATTGGCAAACTCAGTAGTATTTTATAAAAACAAATAGATTCAAAGTAAGGACTGGAGGCATTCTGCCTGAGTAATGTCCTTGAGCTTTTGGGCATTAGCTCCAGCCATCTCTTTTGTTGCTTTTTTTATTCATTTATTTGAAAAAAATTTAATTACGACAAATATATAGGGATGCCTGGGTGGCTTAGTGGGTTAAGCATCTGTCTTACGCTCAGGTCATGATCCCTGGGTCCTGGGATCGAGCCCCATGTTGGGTTCCCTACTGAGCTGGGAATATGGTTCTCCCTCTCCCTCTGTCCACCCCACCTCCCCACTCATTCTCTCTCTCTCTTTCTCTCAGATAAATAAATAAAATACTTTTAAAAATTATGATAAATAAACACAACATAAACATGAACTCTTGAACCATTGTCAGGTGAACAGTTCAGTAGTGTTAACACTCATCGTTGGGCACCCAATCTCTGGAACTCCTTCCATCTTGCAAAACCCATGTGCTGTCTTTGATTCTTAAAACTTCTTTCCTTTTCTCAGCTGTTGTCTCAGTTACTGCAGTGATTAGACAAGGGCCTGTGAACGGCTGAGGTATTGCCTGGAGGCAGTAAAAGGAGTGCAGTCGAGAAGTCAGTTCAGAAGGTGCCCTCCGCCTCCTGCCCGTGTGTGTGCATCATGGGGTTCTGCTGGAACGAACTCAGTGGTGTTTTGTCCCTCCAGGCAAACATCCTGAGAAGCTCGGAGGCTCCGCTGAGAGTTTGATCCCAGGCTTTCAACCGACTCAAGGTGATGCTTTTGCCACTCCCTCGTTTTCTGCTGGAACCGGTTAGTATAGCCAATGCCTGAAACACGGGGCTCACAGTTGTTGCCTCCACAGTTTCCATCCCACAGATAGCTGTGGCACACCAGTGAGCCCCAGATCTTGGTGCTAACGTATATTTTCTCTTATCCAGAAGATTTCCACCATAAAAGGTAGGAAAAAGAAAAAGAAATACCTAGAATCATTCTGAATCAAAATGACAGAATGACATATCAATAATATACAGGATTTCTTCTCTCTAATTCACACACATACTTTAAGCAAATATTTCTGAATTTAAGAACATCACTGCTAATCTCTTATCATTGCTTAGATCTTTGGAACGGCTTGAAGAATTCTAATTAGATGTTCTATCCTATATCCAAGATTTTTCTGAGCTGTTTCTCTGTGTGTGTGTGTGTGTGTGTGTGTGTGTGTGTGTGTGTTTACAGGGAGAGGGAGATATCTTTTTAAATTAGACCTTTTTTTAAATTAAAGAAGTAATAGTAAAAAACTGGTTTTCTCCTTTATTAATAAAAATGATACATAGTCAACTATATTTCAACTAAAATTTCTTTAAAATGAGAGAAAATTTTACATATTTATTACACAAAAGTTAGTAATTTAACCGACTGAGCCCCTCAGGTGCACTAAAGGTTAGCAATTTATAGAAAAGCGTAGAGAAGGAAGTTAAAATACCCGTAATCTCACCATTAAGAAGTAGCACGGGAGTACCATTTGGTGTCTGTTAGTGACATTTAACCTTTTTAGGGTCACATATATCTTCATGAACGTAATGAAAGTTTACAGATCTTCTTCCCCACGAAAATAAATGACCACGATTTTGTACATAATTTTTGGACTCAGCTTAAGATCTTAATGTACATCTTTATAGTCCTATTTTAAAACCAAATTTTCTTGCTTACTAAGTCTGGCACATTTCCCACATCATTAAAGAAGCTCTTAAAAGATAAATTATAAAAGATCTGCATTTGGGGCGCCTGGGTGGCTCAGTGGGTTAAAGCCTCTGCCTTCGGCTCAGGTCATGATACCAGGGTCCTGGGATCGAGCCCCGCATCGGGCTCTCTGCTCAGCGGGGAGCCTGCTTCCTCCTCTTTCTCTGCCTGCCTCTCTGCCTACTTGTGATCTCTGTCTGTCCAATAAATAAATAAAATCTTTAAAAAAAAAAAAAAGATCTGCATTAAATGGCTTCATATGGGTTTGTCATAATGTATCTAAGTAACCTCTTTTTTTAAACATTAATTTGGTTTCAGTGTTTTCCTGTTAAAATTCCCTCAGCAACCGATATGAGGTTTTGAGTATAAATATTCCTTGTAGATAGGAATTTGATATGCTTCCAAAATTGATCTTTTTAATTTTATTAATTTCTGATTTTAACCTTATATATTTTTCTTCCTACCTTCTTTAGATATGTTAGTACTTTTTCTAACGTCATAAGTTTATTTCTTATTGGAACTTTGGTTGTCATTATATAATATCCTTTATAGTTTCTTTAAGGTAACTTCTAGATTATTTGTTAAATCAAAAGATACATGTCTTCTAAGGTTTTTGGTGCATACTTCTAAATTGCTTTGTCAATATTAAGAGGAACACAGTAAAATTTAAAAAATTTCTTCTTAAAAATGTACTGAAAGTATTTGGAGTTTTTCTGCTACTATGACAGTGATTTTCAGTCAGCATGAGAGTGGGGAGAGAGGCTCATTATAATCTGCTTAGAAGTCTTGTCCACAGATATTTCATTATTCACTTTGCTTCTCTCTTTCATTGCCCACCCTACCCTGACCTTTGAGGATTACACTGTTTATTAAGAGTGCTTTCTAATAGGTTTGTGTTTCCCTTATCAGAAAAAACCTGAAATTTTAATCATATCCTATAAGTCTTCATATGATATAAATCTTGATATTATAATCTCACTGTTATTAATTTAATTAATTGGATTCGCCAGTATTAACAACAGAGGTCCCTACACATTTTCCATACATTCCCAGTTTCAGTGGTTATAATTCCTACTTATCACGTGTTTTGTTGTTTATGTGGGGTTTTTTTTAGGATTTATTTATTTATTTTATTTATTTATTTGACAGAGATCACAAGAAGGCAGAGAGGCAGGCGGCGGCGGGGGTGGGGGGCGCAGGAAGCAGGCTCCCTGCTGAGCAGAGAGCCTGATGTGGGGCTCGATCCCAGGGCCCTGGGATCATGACCTGAGCCGAAGGCAGAGGCTTTAACCCACTGAGCCACCCAGATGCCCTATTTATTTATTTTAGAGAAAGAGTGTGGGGGGAAGGGCAGAGGGAGAGGGAGAAAGAGAGCGCCTTAAGCAGACTCCTCACTGAGCACAGAGCCTGATACAGGGCTCAATCCCATGAACCTAAGACCAGGACCTGAAAGGAAACCAGGAGTCCATCGCTTCTTAGCCTTTTGGCTAAGATCAAGTGTAAACCAGGAGTCCAACACTCAAATGACTGCACTGTCCACGTGCTCCTGTATGAACTTTTCTTAAAACAGTTTTTATTATTGTTTCAGCCTCTTCTCCCCCTTTATGCTTGTGTAGAGTTATGACAGTAATAACAGTGAACATACACTGAGCTCTTGCTACATGCTAATAATATTAGCCCACTGGTTAAGTGCTTTTTTATGCATTATCTCAGGAGGTCCTTAAAATAGCCCTCAAGGGGTGCCTGGGTGGCTCAGTTGGTTAAGCATCTGCCTTTGGCTCAGGTCATGACCTCAGGATGCTAGGATGGAGCCCGCATCCCCCACATCCAGCTCCCTGCTCGGCAGAGAGTACGCTTTTCCCTCTGCCCCTCCCCACCTTGTGCTCATTCTTGTGCTCTTTCTCTCCCTCTCTCTCAAATAAATAAAAAAATCTTAAAAAAAAACAACAACACCAAAAACCAAAAAACAGCCCTTGAGAGGTTAAGTGACCTGCCGAGGTCACAACTGGAGAATGACAGAATAGAGAGTTGTACCTGAGCAGCCCAGCTCAGAAGCTGTAGTCATACCACATCCCAAGAGTCTTTGTAAATCAGTGACACAACACTTTTTTTTGAACATTATAAAACATCCTCAGATTTTTTTCATCTTATCCAGCCTTTTTTTAAACAGACATTTGGTATTTTTCCTTCTTTCTTGTTTGTGGTATAAACTTTTGTGTGTACAACACTTTTATTTTTTATAAATGAAAGAAAATCACATCTAAATCCCAGAAGTTAATATGTCCTCATTTGTATGAAGTATAGGATAGCTTCATTTTTTAGGAGTTTTCTAATCAAGCTCAGACTGTTCACTGATTTTAAACCTTCTGATCAACCAAGGAAGGAAATAAACAGGAAATTTGGCAATGAGTCACAGAGGATGACAGAAGGGTTATTTTAAACATTTTTATGGTAAAAGCTGCAAAAATGTTGATGAACTATGTCCATATGTTGGAATAGACATTTAAAACTTGACATTGTACCTCTTTATTTTAAATATTTTTCTGTTAAGTTATACACATTCTTTTGTGTAATTTTGGAAGAATGACTTAAAGCCCAAAGAAACAAGATAAGAGAACTCACTCCCACCCAGTCAGAGAGGAAAACATTGCCGACATTTTACAATATTTATGTCCGTAATTTTATTTCTGTATATATTTCTGTAAAAATGAATATATCCAGTTTTATGATTCTTTCTTTTTCTTTAATGTATTTCATTGTGTCTCCTTTGAAAAATATTTTAGAGATTTTAAGAGCAGTGACTTAACCCTTCTCTTCCTCCATCTATCTTTAAAGAAGCTTCATTAAAAACCCACCTTAATAAATAACCTTCTCAAAATGACAAAATTGTAGAGATTGAGAACAAATTAGTGGATTCCAAGGGAGTAGGGACTGGAGTAAGGAGTGGGTATGATTATAAAGGAGAACAACAAGGGGGTCTTTGGTTTGATGGAACAGTTCTGTGTCATTGTCACGGTGGTGCTTGTGCTAACCTATACATAGGATCTGATTGCAAAGAGCTACACACACACACAGGTGAGTGCCTGTGGAAACTGGATAAAGTCTAGTTAGCAGTATTGTAATAGTGTCAGCGATACTGTCCTGTAGGGGGAAGAGATCTCACCATGGAGGGAAGCTGGTCAAAGGTTCCCAGGACTCTGTGTAGAGCAGATTCCTGTGATCTCATAATTATTTAAAAATAAAAAGTTTTTAAAAAATCTATAGAAGGTAAAATGAGATTTTAACTAAAGAACAAATGAGTATTAAAATACAGTGTAAAGAATGGGTAAATAGAAAATCAGCAAGCCTGGGTTCTTACCTCAGGTTTGGTGGCAGACCTCTGGCTAGCCTCTTAACTTCTGGGCTTCATTTTCTTTTCCATACAATAAGGAAACTGTGCTAGAAAATCCCAAGACCCCTTCAAGCCCTGATATCCCACAGGGTGTTTGGATTTCTGTACAACAGCAAGTTTGCCAAGTATAGAATGAGTGTCACTGATGTTAGATGTAGTCCAGAAGTTAGGGCTTGTCTAACCTTGCAACAGACAAGACTCCTATTTCTGTCTCTGTGTCCGCCTAGCGCTATATCAGACATTCGGTGATACAGTGACCCCAGGGTGGTAGAGGGCACACTGAAGCATCTATACGTCTGTGTTCTATTACAGAGCAGACAGTGTTTGTTTACGTGCCATAGTGTGTGATACAGACAATAGTTACTATAGGAATTCTGGAAGAGATCACTGCAGGCTTCCACACGAGGAAGAAGTGGACTCAGGTGTAGGAGTAAACTAGTTTTACCATCGATTGCATCTTTGAGTATGTTGCAAGGACCGGATTGTATCTCTTACACATATTTTGCCATTACACTGGATTATAGTCACTCACCCCTCTTTACGCTGCCTTTGAGTTCAGATTTACTCTATAATTTGAGCTGTTGGGTTACTAGATGGTAAATTCGTCTAGATTTACTTGATGTTTTCTGCTTTTCTCTTTTTTTCTCTCCTTGACCCTTTCTTCCCCTTCAACCAGCTTCAGCTGAAAAAAGGAAGGGTGGGCAGACTGTGGATTCTAGCCTCCCACTGCTAAGTGTTTCCGATCCTTTCATTCCTCTTCAAGTACCTGATGCACCAGGTAGGTAAATAGAGCTGATCTGAGGTTAAGCAGCTTGATTCTTATATCCCAGGGTCTCATGAGAATTGTTTAAACACTCCATAAAAAGGATGTGAATTCCAAGCGCTAGTAATAGGTACTGTTATATATTTTTTTATTATGAAAACAGCCTATGTATTATAGGGAACATTAGTCCAATACGATTATAACATGTTGGGGGACACCTATAAGCATGTGAAAGAAGGAATAAAATGCTAATAGTGGTTAGTATGATGATTGGATTACTGGTGATTTCCTGTGCAGTTCCTGTTTTCCTATAATGTGCTTTATTTTATAAATAAAAGTTAAAGGGAACATGAGTCAGGAGACTTGGGTTCCCTTCCTGGTACTTGTACTATCTGAAAACCTTCTGGGCTTGACTCTTCATCAGTGAAGTGATTTGGACTGTGTGAGTTTGAATATGCCTTTAGGCTTCGTATATCCTGATTTTTAAATGAGCAGTCTAAAAAAAGGTAAGAAATTGTTAGTGTGTTCTGATTGAAATAGCTTTTGAAACAATGGTTGGATGCTTTCTCTTCGGGGTTCATGGATGCCAGTGATTTTCTCCCTACTCTCCTCACCATCCTTTTGGGGGTGGAGTGAGGGAGCGTGATGTGAGACACAGAAGCTACCCTTTCTCTTCTCTATCAGTCCTGTTGAAAAAGCACATAGATCCAACGCTCTAGAAGAATCTAGCCGCCTTTTTGTTCCTGATAGTTTTTTTTTTCTTTTTTTTTTTTCTTCCATTCTTTCAAGGGTTTCTTACCTGCTTTATGACCTACCAGGCCAGACTCATCTGAAAACATAATTAGACCTAAATTAGACATGTCACTCCTTTGTGCCCCAGTGAATTTTCGTATCACCGAGCATAAAATCCAGACTTCTTATCATGACCTGAAAGGCCCTAACTAATCTGGTTAACTCTCTGGCTACCCCTCTAACCTGAGCTCATAGTAATCTTTTCTTGAGTCTTTCCTCCAACAGGTGAGGCTTGTTCCCACCTCAGGGCCTTTGCTTATGCTGTTAACTCTGCCCCGGAAGCTTTCCTCTATCTCTTTTCCTTCTTGTCATCTGACATTTGGGTCTCTGCTTAAATGCTATCTTCTCAGGCCCATTGTGTTCCTACAGCATTCTTAGTCACACTTCCTGGCCTTTTTCTTCAAAGCATTTACTATGACATTGTAAGTGCTTAGTTCATTTTCTGTCTTTTCCCACCAGGATGTCAGTGTCCTGAAGAAAGGACCTTGCTCTCTGATCCAGCATTGCTTTGCCAGTACTAAGAACATTTAGACTTGGCACTCAATAAATATTTGCAGATTGGATGAATGAGCAAAGTAAAATGTGAGACTGAAAGGCTCATGGTGCCCCATTGCTCTCCGTTTCTGTCCCCAGCTCCCAAATACCAGACAACAGTCTCCATAGCCTTCCCTCCGTGCCCCTGCCAACTCTCAGACAGGCCTCCCAACCACTCTTTGAGGACGAGTAAATGAAGGCACAGCCCACAGTGTCATGAGGCTGCCAAACCCCAGAGTGGAAGTAGTAGCTAGGCTTAGCAAATCCTTCAGCTCCAACCCTTCCTGGAGCCCTCCAGAATTTGGACTGAGCAGTGTCTGTTGCCACTGTGTCCAACTATTGTATGTACTGTAACGTTCAGCCTGTACACCATTCAATTCCATAGCCTCTTTATCCAAGGATGTGGATGGGATATAGATAGGATTGCCCCACATGCTTCCTGGCCATCTTGAAATGTCTGACTGAAGAAAGGCCTGAGAGTTTAGGGTCTCTGAGACCTCATCATTGTCTCTGGGACAATGGCCAGTTTGTCTCTCCCCCGTCCCACCTCCTGCCCCACTAAAGTACCCGGTTTGTCACTACCCCCAGCCCACTGTGGGCACCAGTCCGGCTCTTTGGTCCATTTCTTTGTTCGTTTTGCTTACGTTCTTACCTCCACACTCCACCTTCCTGATTGCGAGTCATGAAAATTTAGTCTCCCGACAGCTATATGCCTTTTAATGACCTTAACATTTTATTTTATGCTTTTAAAATGTTCTCTTGCATAATTTCCTTTGATCCTACAAAGAATACTGACTGGTGGGTATGTCAAGTAATATCTCATCTTCTTGGGGGGTAGGTGAGGCCCCAGGGCTACTGTGACAGGTACTGCTGTATACACTCCTTTTTGTGGCCATTGGGCACCCAGCAGCAAAGGTTTCCTTGTCTGGAGATCAGCAAGGCCTTCGATTGGAGAGCTAAATTTGAGGTTTAGGGAAATTAAAAAAATGGGTTTGAACTTAAAAGATCTACGTTCTACCTGTATAGTAGCTTGTTGATTTTGATCAAATCACTTAAACCTGTGTTCCCCTCAAAATTGATGCCATTAAAACCTACCCCATGGACGCCTGGGTGGCTCAGTTGGTTGGACGACTGCCTTCGGCTCAGGTCATGATCCCGGAGACCCGGGATCGAGTCCCGCATCAGGCTCCCAGCTCCACGGGAAGTCTGCTTCTCCCTCTGACCACCTTCTCCTCGCTCATGCTCTCTCACTGCCTCTCTCTCAAATAAATAAATAAAATCTTTAAAAAAAAAAAAAATTTAAAAAAAAACAAAAAACAAAAAAAAAACCTACCCCATGGAGTGGCCTGTGAAGTTCAGATGAAAGCATGTGTTTGGAATTGCTTTGTAAACTTTAAATTAGTATAAAGATAGGAAAAGATATAAAAAGATAGGTGTCATAGCTTTAGTTCTGGGTCCTTATTCCCTGTGGGACAGTCTTACTTATGATAAAGTCTTAGGCAATGATATTTCCCTCTTACAGAAATTAAACTTGCTCTAGAACCTTTGACCTTTGCACAACCGAGAGCCATTGAAGTAGACTTTCTTGATGTAATGATTATTAAACTGTGGGTAAAGGGGACTGAATAATTGAATTTGTTTGGGTTTTCTTAAAGGAGCATTTCTATTGTCCAAAACATCACAAAACAAATTTTCTTAGAAAATCTCTCATATATATATATATATATGGAATCACAGCTGTAAGCATTTGTGTGCTCATAGAGCTGCCAAATGAAGCCTACCTCTGGTGAGTCGCAAAGTTTTTTACTGATGCCCATGTGCTATGTGTATTCATTTATTTTGCCTTCTTTTTGTGTCAAAGAACAGATAAACTATAGGTGGTACCAAATTTACAACATGGTAGAAGAGAGTGGGGAATTTTCCCTGAGCATGGGCTGAACGATTTAATCTTTTTTTTTTTTAATGGTAAAATATATATAACACAAAATTTACCATTTTTAAAGTGGCACTGGTACATTCACACTGTTTTTTGCAACCATTACAGTCCATCCACAAAACTTTTTTATCTTGCAAAACTGAAACTGTCTACCCGTTAAACAGTAAAATTCTCCTTCCTGCAGCCCCTGGCAATCCCCATTCTACTCTCTGTCTCTATGAATTTGACTGCTCTACATACCCTCACATAGGTGGACTCATAACGGTATCTGTCGTGTTAATCACTGGCTCATTTCACTTAACGCCTCACGGTTCATCCATGTTGAACCATGTGTCAGAATTGCCTTCCTTTTTAAGGCTGAGTCATATTCCATTGTATGTACATAACCACATTTTGTTTATCCATTCACCTGTTGGCCACTTGGGTTGCTTCCATATTTTGGCTCTTGTGAATAATGCTTCAGGAACATGGGTGTGCAAATGTCCCTCCAAGATCCAAGATTTTGGGGGTTTATATATCCAGAAATTGCTAGATCCTGTGGTAATTCTATTTTTTGTTGAGGAATCACTGTATTATTTTCCATAGCAACTACATCTTTCTACTTTTCCTCTAACAGAGGACAAGAGTTTGAGGGAGAGATTTTCAGAGCAACTCCTTAACACTGATCTCTCAACATCAGTGTTCCACAAGACTAAGCAAGAATGCGTTAGTTGCCCCATGAGAGCTGCTTCCTAGAATCAACAGTTTCTAAAAACTGTGCCTCCTGGTTTATGGCACTTCATCGTCTCTTAGAAAGTAGGCAAGAGAAGATGTGTTTTTTACTGGTTTGTTGTCAAGATAGGCTTTCCTCCCAGACCTGTTTGCCTGGCATCTTCCTCACTTCCAGCTGCTGGTTTGGGATATTGAAAAGTCCAAGGTTGAACATCTCTGTGTCTTTGCTCTGGAAAGTTTCTCTTTCTGCAGATTCAGTTCCCTGAAATGAAGTTGGAATGGGGCATGGTGGTTGACTTCCAGCTTGCAGATGTTACTGACAGTTTAGTGTCTAGTTTCTTAAAGATAGGAACTATTTAAAGTGACTAGATTTTAAAAACAGCATCTCTCATCACAAGACTTAAGACAAGATGTAAATTCCCAAAGCCACAAGGCTGTAGCGACGAGACCATCTTTTTTGATGGGGCTGGCATCAAGCTCTTCCATGTTCGTTAGTTCAAGCTGCTCTACTCCTCGTGGTCTTACTCCTGATTAGGTCTGGAATGGTCCTTGAGCGAAGCCTTCCCCTTCTTAACCTATGTAATAAGCAGATACCTATCCTCTCTTTTGATATTTTGAAAGAGAGAAAACTCACAACTTGCAGTATATCCCAGTCTCAAATCAGGAAGCAGTTTTGATTATCTAACCTTAGGTTTACAAAGGATTTATTACCTTCTTGCCTTGTGGTTGATATTTTCAGTAGCTAAGTTGTGAGAGAAACTTAAGAGAAGACTCTGGAATGGACTAATTCCTACCTCTTCCTCTCTTCCCCTAGTCCTCAGTGCCACTTATGCTTGAGAAGAGAGAGAGGGGTGCTCAAAAGATCCTTTTTCCAAGTCCCCTCTTAATTTTTCAAAGTACTAACAATCTTCTCCTTTATTTTTAAAATTTATTTTTATTTTTTAATATTTAAGAATATTTTATTAATTGAGAGACAGAGAAAGAAAGAGAGAGAGCACCAGAGTGGGGGGAGGGGCAGAGGGAGAAGCAGACTCCCCGCTGAGCAGCAAGCCTGATGTGGGACTCGATCCCAGGACCCTGGAGTCATGACCTGAGCCAAAGGCAGACGCGTAACCAACTGAGCCACCTAAGTGCTCCAGTCCTCTCCTTTAAGTGTACTCTCAGTCCCCAGTGCCCAGGCTAACTCCTTCCACATCCGCTTTGCTCCAGGGGTCCACCTTCTCAGTCCTCTCCCTGTGATTTCAGTGTTTTTCCATGCTCCTAACCAGGCTCATTTTTATTTGGGAACCATAGAGACTTGAGAAAGAACCAAGTTTAGTAACAGGGATAGGATAAGAAAATACCACCAACAGGAAAACAGAAGCAGACAATTCTAAAAGGAGAGATATAAATTGCCATTAAATATAGGTTTTGTAAAAGTCCGTCATGATGATGAATCCAAGAAGAGCCATTTATGAAACAATGAGATGCTGCAGCATCTTCCATCCGCTTGGAAAGCGGGAAAACCCCACCACCTCATGCTTGATGAACATTTAAGGAAGCACGGACCCACTCAGATCCTGCTCGTTTACATTCTTTCCTTTTCTAAAAAATTATTCTAAGAGGCGCCAGGGTGGCTCAGTCAGTTGGACGTCTGACTGGTGATTTCTTTCCTCTGTTAGACCACGCTGCCTCCTCTCACATTTCACTTTATTCAAAGAATTCTGCCTTTCCCGATCTCATACCAAGACACATGGGTAAAACCTGAAACTCTGCCCATTCTCACTCTAATCCCAGGCATCTGTGGCCTCATTAGATGTCAACAAATCGTGAGATGCCCAGGGAGAACTTGTTGAGGTTTGGGATCTTAAAGAACACTTCCTGCACATGTTCCTAAATTCACCACCCTCTTCACCACCCTCTTCTCGGCACTGCTGGTCCCATCCACCCCCTTCGTGACACGTGGTCTCTCAGAGCATCTTTCTGTAACTCTAAGAGAGCAGATAGAATTCCTAACATGAGTCATATCAAGGGCGGCCCTTGCTGCCAGCTGTGATTTAGAAACTCTCAGCCTCCTGTAGCCTTCCTTGTTTAGCCCATTACATCCTGATCTCTGGTTCTTCTCTTAAAGTGATAAAAAATGAGCAGTAATAGCTTGAGATGTGACTTCTTCTAAGAGCCTTCACTTTCTAAAGCAACCAAAGCCTTAGTTCAACCAGAAGACTGAATCTCTAGTGTGTAGAAGGTTGGGGTCCTAGTCCTAGTTAGCTCTCTGGCTTACCTGCTGTAAGCTCTCAGGCAGGTGGCTTTGCCTTTCTGGAGCTGATTCCTTCATCTGTAAACGAGAAGACTAATTGAGTAAGATCTGAGGCTCCTCCCAGGGCCAACATGTCTTTGCTAATTTGGCCGTTGTGCAGGGGGCCATGCCTCTCTGAAAAACTGTTCTCCTATGTCAGTGAACGTAGGCAGACCCTGTAGGCAGCAAGTGGGGGAAACTGTGAAGTCAAGTCTGAGCTCTACCGTGTCCCATCTGTGACTTTGGGCAAGTCACACAGTCTCTGTCTCCATCCTTCTCAACTCCATCAGTATTCCCAAACCCAGGTCTTTTTGTGAATAATGGTTGAAAATGCTTGACCTTGAACTCTACAAAGCGAAGTGATAACCGTAGTTAGAATGGCTGCTGGACACCCACACTGAGTTGCTGAGAGTCTTCTGTCATCTCGAGAGCACTAGGTGTGGCAGAGTGGGGTTGCACACTCTGTCTGTGCTCTCACTCCTAGTTCTCTGTCTGCTCCTGCCCTGTCCCTGCCACGTGTCAGTATTCAGGATTCTCGAGCAGCAGTGACCATACAGACTAGCTGTGTGAATTGCTCGCTACTTGAGGTTCGGTGAGAAGATAAGCCCCCTAATTTGGGCAGCTTACCCCATCCCCACCCTGTCTGTCACCACACGACGCATGCACACACGCACGCGTACACATGTACTTTTTTTTTTAACCCCCTCATGTTATCTTTTTGCTAATGGCTAATAAAAATATTCAATTCTTACTGAAGTACCTGACTTTCGGTTGACCCCCTCTTCCTCCCCACCTCCCTAATGAAGCAGAGATGTGACGTAGGATATGAGAGGAAAATCTGAGAACTGGGGATACAGAGACTAAGAAGATATCTTCCCTGTCTTCAGTCCTTTTATAAGGGCTGCAAGAGAAGTAAGTGCAGAGTGGTCCAGAAGGTTCCCAATGTGGCAGGGAGGGTCGGGAAAGGAGCAGAAGAGATGATACTTGAAAGACCAGTACAGAAACGTGGTGGGAGGTATGTCCATTGTACAGTTGAGGAAGTAAGGGCAGAAGTTTGAGGACAGACCCCACGGTCGCAGCCTCTCACTGGAGAGGCTAGAATTCAGACTCTGCATTTGGCTAGCCCAAGCTTTTGCACCGAGATAAACTACTGTTTGAAAGATAAGCAGGTAATTTGGAGTCGTTACTTTCTATCCATTGCTTTGAGATTGTGATTGTATGAGTGCTAAAAGTGAAAGAAGCAAATAATTACTTTCCTGCACATGAAAGAAGCTCTTTTTTGGAGTAAAACAAAAGCTAGTGTTCAGCATAATGAAGAATTAGACTTTTCGAGAAGACCATCTTCTTTTTGCTGGTATGCTAAAAACTGTCACATTTTTAAACATCTTTTCTGCTAATAAGATGTTATGCATGATGCAAGATTAATGCTGATGTGATTACGCTTGGATATTTGGTCAGTACTCTGGGGTTCCCCCCTCCCCCGCTTTTGAGAAGCTTCTTTTCCTCTCTCTTCCTTTCTTCAATATAAATACCAGGCGTAAACGAGAGAAAGTTAGCAGACTGTCATTTAACTCAAAGATATCCACATCCAAAGATGGTAAATTGATATCACATGTAAAAATCTTTTTCTGCAGTGTGTTACTTGTACCAAAGCAAATTATCTTGCCAAGACACTAAAATCCATGATTTGGTTTCAGTCCCTCAACAAATACCAATTTTGTCTTTATTTATCTTGATTCCTGATGGCCTAGAAGAATGCAGATTCATTAAAAT
This sequence comes from Mellivora capensis, assembly GCA_004024625.1. Taxonomy (NCBI): domain Eukaryota; kingdom Metazoa; phylum Chordata; class Mammalia; order Carnivora; family Mustelidae; genus Mellivora; species Mellivora capensis. The sequence continues at coordinate 35,464 of PISX010011785.1, forward strand.
GTTCTGTACACCTACTTGAACTTTAAGTCACTTCCTTTTCTCAGACATTTTCATTTTAGTTTTACCTTAATGGCATGTTATTTCTGTGATAGAAAAAAGAATGTCGGCAGGCTTTAACTGGGCAAGTTAAAGAGTTTATGTGGCCTCAACCTCCTTACAAGTAAAAGGAGACTGAGCTCTTAATTCCCTTCTTTGTGTAAGATTCTATGATTCAGGATTTTGTTTCAAGTTATGCTCTCTACCTTTAATAAGTTGAAGATAAATAGAGACTTGTTGATGGATCAAGGCTGAAAAAATCATGAAGAAGTCTTAATGTGTGCACTTACCACACATTAAGTAATCGGGTGTGACAAATCTGGCAGCTTCTTCTATCCTTTTGTTTCCCAGCCAGAAGACATCAGAAGTAATCCGTCTTCAGGTTTAAGTGCATTTCATGAGATTTGATCATAGAATGATAAGTGTACCAGCTTGTCACAGGCTCTCAGTTGGCAGACAATAAATGATTGTTGAAGTTAACTTAGACATATTTTGATTCACTTGCTGAGTTACACAGCATTTCTAAATGCAAGTCCAAAATTTTTTTTTCGAAACTAAGCCCAGGAAGGGATATGAATGCATAAAGACTTATATGCATATGTTTATGGCAGCTTTATTTTAATAGCTAAAAACTAGAAACAACCAAATGTCTTATCAACTGGTGAATGATTCAACAAAATGTGGTACATTCATACACTGAAACACTACACAGCAATAAAACTGAACAAACTTTGCAGCAATGTCCACAATTGCCAAACTGTGGAAAGAGCCAAGATAGCCTTCAACAGACAAATGGATAAAGAAGATGTGGTCCATATATACAGTGGAGTATTACACAGCCATCAGAAGGGATGACTACCCAAGTTTTGCATCAACATGGACGGGACTGGAAGAGATTATGCTGAGTGAAAGAAATCAAGCAGAGAAAGCCAATTATCATATGGTTTCACTTACTTGTGGAGCATAAGGAATAATAGCATGGAGAACATTAGGAGAAGAAAAAAAGTGAAGGGGGGAATCAGAGGGGGAGATATGATATATGAGAGGGACTGTGGACTCCAAAAAACAGAGGATTTTAGAGGGGAGGGGGGTGGGGGAATGGGTGAGCCTGGTGATGGGTATTAAGGAGGGCACAGATTGCATAGAGCACTGGGTATTACAAGTAAACAATGAATCTTGGAACACTACATCAAAAACTAATGTATTGGGGCTCCTGGGTGGCTCAGTCGTTAGGCGTCTGCCTTCGGCTCAGGTCATGATCCCAGAGTCCTAGGATCAAGCCCCACATAGGGCTCTCTGCTGGGCGGGAAGCCTGCTTCTCCCTCTTCCACTCCCCCTGCTTGTGTTCCCCCTCTTGCTGTGTCTCTCTCTGTCAAATAAATAAAATCTTAAAAAAAAAAAAAAACAGCTAATGTATTATGTGGTAACTAACATAACACAATAAAAAAAAAACAACAAAATACACTACTGGTACATGCCATGACAGGTAGGGATCTCAAAAGCATTATGTTAAATGAAAGACATCAGGAGTGCCTAGGTGGCTCAGTGGGTTAAGTCTCTGCCTTCGGCTCAGGTCATGATCCCAGGGTCCTGGGATCGAGCCCCTCATCGGGTTCTCTGCTCAACAGGGAGCCTACTTCCCCCCTTTCCCTCTGCCTGCCTCACTGCCTACTTGTGATCTCTGTCTGTTAAATAAATAAATAAAATCTTTTTAAAAAAATGACAGACATCAGACAGAAGAGAGTACCTACTCTATGGTTCCATTTATAGGAAATTCTAGAAAAGGCAAAACTAAAGGGACAAAGTAGATCAGTTGTTGCCAGGGTCTGGGGGTAACAGGATGGCACTGACTAGAATAGGTACAAGGGTAATTTTGGGGATAATGGAAATATGCCACATCATTTCAGTGGTGCTTACATGAATGTGTGCATTTATCAAAACTCAGCAAATTGTACACTTGAAATTGGTGACTTTTATTCGGTGTACATTGTACCTCAAATTTTTTTCAACTTTTTATTTAAATTCCAGTTAGTTAATATACAGTCTAATATTAGTTTCAGGTGTAGAATTTAGGGATTCATCACTTACACACAACGCCCAGTGTTCATCACAAGTGTCCTCCTTAATACCCAGCACCCATTTCGCCCTTCCCCCTCCCCTCCAGCGATCTTCAAGTTTATTCTGTATAGTTCAGAGTCTGTTTTATGGTCTCCCTCTCTCTCTTTTTCCCCCCCATGTTCATCTGTTTTGTATCTTAAATTCCACACGAGTGAAATCATATGGTATTTCTCTTTCTCCAACTTTCTTAGCATGATACCCGCTAGGTCCATCCATGGTGTTGCAAATAGCAAGATTTCATTCTTTTTGATGGCTGAGTAATATTTTATTACATACATATGTATGGACCACATCTTTACCCATTCCTCAGCTGATGGACATTTGGGCTCTTTCCATAGTTTGGCTGTTGCTACTATAAAAGGTGCATGTATCCCTTTGAATCAGTATTTTTGCATCTTTTAGGTAAATATTTATACCTCAAATTTTAAAACAAACTTAGGGCAGTATCTTGAATGACTTACAAAGTGACTACTTCACCTGGGGAAATCATCGCTTTTAAATTTTGAACTTTGAAAGCTTATTTTTAATTAACAATAAAAGATACTAACAGTCTTTGTTTTTATGATGAACTGATATAAAAGTTTGACCCCAAAATGTATTTGTATAGAAAATGGTAAATGATCAACTTGCTTTAATATCTCACTGCATTTTTGCTTTCTCTTTGCTTCTCTGCCCAACCTAGAAAAACTAATTGAGGGACTCAAATCTCCTGACACTTCTCTCCTGCTCCCTGACCTCTTGCCTATGACAGACCCTTTTGGTAGCACTTCCGATGCTGTAATTGGTAAAGTCATCGTCTCTGTTTCTTCAGTCCTGCATGATATATGTGTCTGTTTCAAGAACGATCACTAACTGGTTAGCAGATCCCCAGGGGATAGCCCTTCCGAGGAATGGAAAGTGCCACAAAGCCTCTTATTTGCTGTCACCCCAAAGGAAGAGTTTTCTCAGCCTTCCCGGGACAGCACAGTTACGTTTGCTTTGCCTGAGATTGTCTAGAGGGACTTGTTTTTGAATGAGGAGGAATGGAAAAAATTCACCGTTAGTTACAAAAGCTTCGTGAAGGAAGTTGGTTTCGAGCTGGGACCTTACCTTTAGCAGATTCTTCTTTAGAAGGCCCTGTATGTGCCACATATCTGTAATGGGCAGCACTAGCCCAGTGGTGACAGGAAACACTTGCCCAGTGGTGAAGCCCCACGAGTAGAATCCAGGCAAGGGGCTTGGTCCGCTCAGTCTGCTATTGCCCTGTGCTCCTACAGCAGGGCAGGTGAAACATACAAGATGTCAAGGGCCCCTGTACTCTGGGGCCCATAGTCCTCGAACTCAGAAAGGCCATGAGCCGAGAGAGAGAGGAGGGCCTCCAGTTGCGGGATGTCAGACAGCGTGAAAGACCTCCCCGCTACATCAGGGAGTGGGATTTGAGATGGACTCGTGGCCTTTGCGAGGCACAGAGGACGTCTGCCCCCAGGTTCATCCCTTAAGAAAAGCAAAATTACCATAAGATATTATGATGCCTTTCAGCCTGTGTCTTCCGACACGGAAGAAATCTGCTGGGTGGCCTGTGTTCTACATTTATCTGTAAAAACCAAGACTCGCCAGGACTCATCGGAGCAGTTAACCCTGCACATGCATGCTCAATCAGGGAAGCCCAGACAGCAGACATACAGTAACTTCTTGGGCTGCCCATCTTGCTCGAGACTGGCACTTGAGAGCCCCATAGAAGAAAGCCTCCACAGAATTGTCTAAAGAACCTTTTGACTCCTCTTCCCTTACCCTCTGTTCTCCTTTCTTAATGCTCTGTTACAAAAGAAAAGGCCGATGTTGCTGTTGAGAGTCTCATACCAGGACTGGAGCCCCCAGTGCCCCAGCGCCTTCCATCTCAGACGGAATCTGTGGCCTCGAACCGCACAGGTCAGTCTGGTCTCTCTGCAGCTGCGGGGACCATTCACTGTGGTGGCCCTCGCGGTCAGCCTTTCCACCTGCAGCAGGTGACCCTCTTCTTTTGCAGCCTGGTCAGTTGCCCCTAGAATGGTCAGATACCCCTAGAATGAGGGTACAGCCCGAGCTTCTAGAAGTTGAGTGATACCGTTCCATGCTGAAGAGCAGAGTATTTTTGGAGCCATGTTCTCTGTAGAGTGGTCCTTGGACTTTCTCTGGTTACGGTATTTCCTTATTTAAGATTCTTTTCACTGGTGTCAGGTTCCCTGCACCTCCTTCTCTAAAAAACTCTCCCGAGCTGCAGGGATGACTGGACTCATCCAAGGTTTCTGAGCCACTTTCCAGCGAACGGTGTCAGTAACTTCGTGGAGCTCACCCTCTGGATGTGGACGTTCTATTCCCAGCCCAGTACTTTTAGCTTATATGGATGGTTTGCTGTTAAATTGTAGGCAGAGTTGAAATCTTCCCTGGTCCGGCATTGTTTTTACCCTAATTTCAAACTTCTCTCTTAATAGAATCCTTTACTATCCATAAATCCAAAGTTGATAGCCTGCATTTTTATCGAGCCCATAGTTACCTTGGTAATGTCTGATTTCCTACCTTGGGACAGAAAACAATTGGAAGTCTGGGAACTATGAAAATAAACTCAAGGGGGGGGGAGGAATGAACAAAGAAGGTGAGATGGTTCCTTTGCCTCATGCTTACTTGACTTGTCCAAAACTTTCCCAGAGAACAAATTTGTATGTTAAAATGTTTGAGCTCTGCGTTTTGCCTTCTCTCTGTTCCTTACCTAAAAGTAAAATCATATATTCAGAGAAGCAATTCAAATTGAAAGAATACTACTAAGAAGCAAGATCATTTTATTTTGAATGGGGATCTGGTTGAGATTTAGAAAATGGTGTTTAACCGTGTCATATTCTGCTGATAATAAGCCAGGGACAACCCCCTCCTAGTCAGCTTCAATACCTCACCCTGTTGTACCTTTTCCCCCAATTGTTTAGGGAAAGTTTAAATGAAACTCTTTAGTGGCAAAGTCCTTTTTTCCCCACGCGGCATTTGCTGAAGGGTTCTTGGCATCCAGATCACATATTTGCTGACCCAGCAACCTCTGAGCAAAGAACTATTCCATATTTGATGTTGTTGATGTTAAGAGTAATCTAGAAGTACATGTTTCTATCGATGGAAATGCTGGGGGCTTAACGTGTTACTTGTGGTTTTCTTTCTCCCGCCTTGGCTTGTATGTATGACATGTAAATGCAGTAACTTCAAGGCTAAACTCTAATCTCATGATATTGTGTGTGCCATTTAATGCCATCACTGACCTGCGATGCTGTCAATCTGGACTCAGATTCTCTCACCGGGGAAGATTCCCTGATTGATGGCTCCCTGCTTTCTAACCCTACTACTGACCTTCTGGAAGAGTTTGCCCCCATAGCGATCTCTGCTCCAGCCCATAAAGGTAAAATGCTTTCCTGTCCTCGGGCTCCCATGTGTCCTTCAAGGAGAACTGAATGAGTCCTGAGAATTTTCCTTATCGAAAGTCTTTGCCAGTGAAGTGGTCTCACCCCCTCCTTCATGTAGGAAACCCGAGTTTGTACTTAGCTTCTGTGTTATAATCCCTCTCGGGAAGAGTGCCTTGTAAGGCTTAGACAACAGATTGGTGGAGCCATTGCTTTCCGGCTATCACAGGGACAGCATATAGTCCCTGTTCTCCGTGAAAGGCAGAGCTCTGTGCCTTTGCAGTCAGAAAAGATGGTTCAGTTGACAGTCCACTGATGACTGTTGTCATTAATACACTTGTTAGCCTTAGACCTTAAAATTGTTCATCAAATCTGATTTCAAGTTTTTGGGTAGTGATTGCACAGTAAAGCAGCAGGCACAAGTCCTCAAAAGTCAGTCTTCAAAGACTGAACTTAGCAAAGGTTTAAATTGGGTCATGACTGATTACTGGATTTGTCTTTTTCATCTGCCATTTTCATTTCTTAGTCCTGGGTTGATACTGGTTTGAAAGGCTGCTGGACAGAAGTAGCTTGAAATGAGTTCCCTTCAGTGAGCTGTTTATAAAAGTGATAGGCACAGGATGCAGGTGTTCACTAAACTTCTTTCTCTACTGGGGGTAGTGAAGTCGGTTTTCTGGAAGGAGCAAATGTATGGAAAAGGAACAGTGTACGTTTATTCTGAAAGAAATTCAAGAAGGAAGCCTCCCCAAGAAGTCTGAAAATAATTTAGTTTATGGTTTACGGCGGTAATAGCTGAGTTTTTGTTTTTACCCTTGATGGCATTAAAATGATTATGTTTTTATAGAGTGTGTGTTTAACCAATTATGTCTGGCAGGAGTGTGTCAGCAGCGATATGTAATTACAGAGAAACATACAGAGAAACAGAGATTGCAAAATAGGTGCTCAGCTAGCACTTGTCCGTAGGATAATCTTAGAATGGAGGAGAATTTTCTAACAAACTTACACTTGAAATCCCAGGGCATGTGATCTTGGGCCCCAGCGTTCCCTGAGGCATCAGAGTTGATAGTTTTTTTCCCCAATCACGGGGCAGCAAGTCCTTTCAGAAGTATTTTACTTGCCTTGTATAGAGCAGTTGCTTCTTTTTTTTAATTTTAACTTAAATTCAATTAATTAACATATAGTGTAGGTAGCAGTTGCTTCTTCAAGAGCTACTAATTACCTCCCCCCTGCTCCTGGCTTTGAGTTTCTTAAGTATTGTTTGTTAGTCAGGCCTCTGTTTGCTTTAATAAGGAAGACAAATGACTAATTCCTGAGCCTTTGTGAATTACTGGCACTGAAGAGATCCCTCACATAACTACAATGAGTGGTTTTAAAACGGTAGAGGAGAATTCATCCTCCAGCCCTTCTCCCTGACCATTTACGAAAGTCTTAACATGGCCAGCTCGAAACCATTTTTTTTCTGTTTCCCTATTTTCCAGTTTTGCTACTTTTCTTTCAAGTCATGAAAATAAGCATTTTCACCTTCAAAAACAACAGCGATTGTATAGTTGGGAACTTTGTGCCCTTACATGTTCTCTCATTTGCTAATCTCTACCTCTGTTGTTTCTGCTTGTGTACTTGCATTCTGTATTAAGCTGCAGAAGATAGTAATCTCATCTCAGGTTTTGATGTCCCTGAGGGCTCGGACAAGGTGGCAGAAGATGAGTTTGACCCTATTCCTGTATTGATAACCAAAAACCCACAAGGTAAGAAAGAGAGGATGTGGAAAAGAGAAGAGCTGGACATCACAGCTCACTACAAAATAGTAATGTACCTAATCTCCAAGAGAGGAAGAAAGCTCCCACACTTAACAAAGGAAACGGGGGGGGGGGGGGGTAATGGCAGGCCGTGGGGCTGAAGCAGGATAAGATAGAGGTACATGTACAGAGGGAGATACAGTTATCTTAAAGCTTGGCTGTGGTGTTTAGTTAGAAGGAAGGTATTTACTACTTTGACCAAAACCTGGTTTTTACAAAGTTATCAGGCAAAAAATAAAGTGGAAACTTAGTGAAAACCGGAAGGCATATATTTTTTTAAAAGCACAGAACATTTCTTGAGCATGATTAGAATAATCTGTAATAAATATTCTTCCCAAAGAGATGAAGGATGGTGCTTGGATACCATTTTCATCTTTTGGACATTCGTGAAGCATCCTTTATCCTCTCTGATGGGTTAAAATGATTTCAATGTGCCAGGAGACCCTGAATTGCCATGGGAGCATCTATATAATTCTTAAAGCCCATTTCTATTGCAGTGGTCTTAGTAACTAATTTCTCCCCAAAGCAAAAACTGTTGATTTTTACTTTGTCAGGGAGATGATTTGATGTTATCAGGAAGTTAGGGTCCAGCCAGCAGTTCTCAGGCAGAATGTCTATTCATTTGAAAATAACATCCTCTTTGCAAGGCGTTCCGCCTCTAGTATGGTGTGCCTGGAGTTTTGGTGGGAGGTGGTGGATACCTAGCTTGTATGTTTAAAAATCAACATGTAAGAGTTTGCAAATGTAAACTGTTGCTTCTCTAGGGTTTGGTTTGGTTTCTCCTTTGCTTGCTCTGCACATCTAAACCTTAACCCTCTGTGTTTTGTACTGAATTCCTATCTCTCCACTTCCAGGTGGGCACTCTAGAAACAGCAGTGGGAGCTCTGAGTCCAGTCTTCCCAACCTAGCCAGGTCTTTACTGTTGGTGGATCAGCTCATAGACCTGTAGCCGGGACCCAGTAGCAGAGGCAATTCTGTAACCTCCTCACCGTAATACACGTTTTCATTACGGAGTTATAAGAAAAAAAGGATTTTTTTAAAAATCTGCGAATAAAGGGCCCTCTAGCCCTTATCTCCTACCCCTTGCCTTCTCCTGTAGAAACGATAAGGAAAGAAAATCACTTTGGCCCTCCAGATATTCCTTGGCCAGTTCCTCCCTGTTAGTTTGCTGTGTTTTCTCATTACCCTTCTTCAATAGCATTATCTTAAATCAAGCGCTAGATGCCCCGAGCTTCTCTGCTGGAATCAACTCCACCCAAAGCTTAACTGTAACTGAAACTAGTGAATTGACACCCTTGTCTCATTCTTGCTAGGAATGGCCTCCCAGACCAATCCTCCCAGCCCCTGTCTCCTTTGGCCAGATGCTGATGAATGTGTTTCTCTGTTTTTGCTTTTTACGCTGCTGCATTATCATGAGGACGTGGCTTCTTCAGTTGGTCTTGACTGGGCAGTAGCCTGGAGATGGGTGTGTGACTTAAGAGAGGGTAAAACTGACTGACGGATGGGATGTATTTGAAAGAGCAATTGAGCCCAGCTCTAGCCCACCAGCTCTGACCTTGTTTGATCGTAGACTTAGCCAAGGGATTTTACACCCCATGCAACCTGCCCAGCATTCATCCAGCATTCTGGCTTCCATTGAACTGTGATTTCTCAGATCTGGAGACGTGACTGCAAGTACTTGAGATCCTTGGATAAAATGTGTACGTTATATAAAACCCAAGTATTGCCATTCCTTTTCATGTTAACTGTCCCGAGCCGGGATCTCAGAATTAGACCAAAATGAGACAATGGTGGTAATATGATACCTTTTATTAGAAGACTTTTCACTGGGGGGTGGATGGGGGAGGGGAAGGAATTGTAGCAGAAACAGATGTATTTTTCTTGTGATTTTTATTTTGAATCAAATATTGTAAATTGTGTATAAATGAAGACGCTGAATAGTTCTGTTTCCACTTGGCGTTTCAAGTCTGATATCAGGTGTCTGTACAGGGTTTTGATCTCTTTCCCTTGTATAACTACACAGCAATCCTACAGTGTAACATATGGAATCATTTTGAGTAGACTTGTGTGTTGCTATAAGCTTTCAGCAGGTCCTCTGTCTTTGTAGAATAAGCATGTTGTTTATTTTCAGATAATCAGAAATAAGTGTGCTGACAAGCTAGGCACAATTTGATTCTGGCTACTTACCTTTCTTTCTCTCTGATGTTTGAATTGAAGGATGCAGCCAATGAAATCTGTCCAGTTGGTTTTCCTTGGCTTCCTAGATTAAAAAGCAAAACAAAGTGTAGTTCCTCACTAACCTTAGAATATTGTTCATAAAATAAATAAAGGACCCTGCACTGACATGACAACATGCCTCATGGTCACCCTCTGTATATGTCCTTACTCGTTGGAGTATATTTTTTTTTCCTCCCATAGAAAGCAATTTTATAAAATTGCCCTTTTGAAATGAGGTGGGCACGGAGAAGCCCATTGTGGTTCTCTTCCTTGAGTGCCACTTTCCATGATCAGAAGGGGAAACTATTAATTGATCAGATTTGTACAAATAAAATTCCACGCTCATTTGTTTGTTTCTCTATCTAGTACTTTTGTTTCTTTTTCCACACGTTTGCACTTTAAGGGGGGTGGGGAAGAAAGTTGAGCAGGCAACAACGGCCTACAAAACACGGCACTTTGGAGGTCAAACTTTGACCCCAGAAATGTGAGAGCAGCCTTTGAAAGGCATCGGAGGAAAAGTCTGAATCTTTCAGTCTTCCTTCTGACTTTAAATACTTCCTGTGCCAGCTGAAAATAGATGAGCTAAGTAAAGCCCTCTATTAGGATAATGGATCATTTCCAAAATTGAGGGAGGTACAACCTTCCTGACAAAGATAACAAAAGATGTCCTTGAAGAGCTCTCCATGATTGGACAGCAGTGAAAATGGGACTCGGTTTGCCCCTTTATGGACAGGAATATTACTGAAGATCGAAACTGTATTCTTTTTCCTGGACATAGAAAGAATGTATAAACTAATGAAGGAAATGTTTATTTTTAAATAAGAACAATGTTTTATGCCTATATTTTCCAATTTGATTTTTGTTCACACATATACATGTTAGAAATATAATGCATCTAGTTTCTCGATTTAATTGAAGAAGTGAAGTGTACAGTTCAGAAATTCGGTATCTCTAAATCGTTCCTTTCTTGGATTACCCATAAGCACATTGAGATATATTCCCTAGTCATCTGGCTCATGAAAGCTTGATGGAGACTGTTAATGAAAATGAACAGACTAGAAGCCAGAGACTGGATGGAGGAAGTCTGAGGGAAATAATGACGTGAAATCATCTTGGGTTTATTCTTTAGGAATAGGACCTCAAAGGGGAGAACTATTTTCCTGTTAAGTTAGGAATCCATGTGAGTGCCTCGGTAAATGGGACTTCCGTTAGTTTATAGCTTCATCCCTGAGCTAAAAGGGTTTATTGATAGGACACTAGGGACACGACAGCATCTGATAATTGGGAGACACACAAAACTCTAGACTGAGCCACAAGTGAGTTAAGAGAGACCAGCCTGTAGTCCATCCACTTCATCTCACAGGTGTGGGACCTAAGGCTGGGCCATGGGAGAAGAGGCCTGGGCAGGACAGGCCCCCTGGGATCCCTCCCTAACCTTTGCCAGTCACCAGCCAAGTAGCTGTCAGCAGGTGCTCCAGTTCCTCAGGTATACGCTGATGAGTTTGGACTGGATGGTCTTTAAGTTTATGGAGTTCTAGCGATCTACCTACATATTATGATGCTTGGGAAGGACTATGAAGGATCTGTATAATCCTGATGTTCTTTAGTTCCCTTCAGTAGTTCTTAGTGTTACTGGAGCAGTATTTACATTTTAGAGAATTAGAATGGCCCTTTACTACTTGAGCGGCTCTTCCTTGGTTATCCGAATAGAAGCCTACATTATTGGACAGTTTGGGACATAGATTTTTTCTTTTTTAAGTATCTAAGTATCATTTTGTTTTGTTTTTTAATGGCCCTACCTATTCCAACAAGACAGTATCAGAAGACTGCAATTCTTTTAAAATATATAATCAGTGATCTAGCACTTAAAAATGGGCAGATACTATAAGCATATGTTTCTGATTTGCTTTAATCCAACTGTGCAAGAGTGGTAACTATACCAAAACACATCACAAGTTTTTTTTTTTTCCCCCTTACAGCATTCAAATAACTAGATCACCAAATTTAAGTCCCAGTAGTTGTAAAAACGTAGGACTCGGAGGAGATAAGGTTTAAATGGACAGTCTTAGCTACAGTCATAATTAATGATTTCTTTAGCAGACCTGTCAGAATTTTGGCCGCTCAGTGAGTATTGTTCCCCTCAAAGGCATCTGGTTTTACTTGGGAAGCTAATACTACTCTAATGGTGCTGCCTTCATTTAAGTTAATTCTGAAACCACCCCCCGTCCTTAGAAATACTGTCAAGGGCAGTAATAAGGTATAAGAAAATCCATTGAATTACTATCTAATTAGTATTGCTTTCAGCAGCTGGAAATATGTTCTCTGTCTTAATCTTTTCCCATAACTCTTGGTTCTGAGTCACATTTAGCTGTTTCCAAAAAGCAAAATCACCCCCCGCCATGAAACATGGTTACTATTGTAGACAGTAAAAGGAATAATCCACAGAAAATTCCCAGAGAGGCCCTTATAATGGAAAGTGACAAAAACCAGTCTTGATTTCCTTAATATTCTGAATGAGGGAACTGCCATAATTTCACCTGTCTTTAGTGGTTTAGAAAATGGAAAGATGCAGATTTTAAAATAACCTCTGAAAGAGGTTGTCACTTTGTTCAGTGTCATTTGATATTGAACTTGGCGCTTCCTGAATTAGAACTATAGAACTTGGATTGCTAATAATTATAGGGGAACATACTCAAGAAAAGAGCCTGTTTTTCTCAAGATGAAATTTTAGTTTTGCTTATAATACTTTTCTTTCCTGCTGTCCTGGCAGGTAATTGATCATTTTGATGTGAACTAACACAGTTTTCTCCAGGTCAGGAACAGTCTGCCTTCAGCAATTTTAGAGGAAGGAGGAGACCTTTGGGGTTGACCTCAGCCCAGAAGTGTGGAGGGATCTGAGTTCAGCTGCATAAATTCATACTGTAGATACCTTGGGCCAAAGTCACATCTTCCATGATGGTGTTTGTCTAAATTTCCAGAAGTCTTTCACTTTCTCTGGCTGTAACATTACCAGGATCATGTAGCCACTAACTTAGAGTTTGGGGACAAAGAAATGACAAGATTGCCCAAAGTACAAAATTAAGCAAATTAGAGGCTGCCAGCCAGAACAGAGAAACTATCAGAGGGATATTTAAAATGAAATCTTTACTGAAACACTCCAGATTATACAAAGCTATCTTTTATTCCTCTCTAGAGACTATAATTTTACCAACATAACGTTAGTCTTTTCATTTTCCACCCTAGTCATATTCCTGAAGTTGGATGTACTTGGGTTTCTTGAGTCAAAATGAATCCCAGATGGCCTCCCTTTCAGATAATCTGTAACAAGATACTTCTTTGTTTATCGTGGGTTTCCTTTCCCTAAGGTGGAGGAGGGAGGTTCTTTGGGTAATGCTGACTTAGGCAGAGTTACCAAACGGTGGCGGTTGCTTGAATGGAAGACACTTTCCGGGTCCCCACTTGGATGTAGTGTCCTGACTTTCCTCTCTTTCCTGTGAGTATTCCCTCCACCTACGGTACATCACCTCGTCACGAGGGTGCGTACTTGCCACAGGTCTTTACCATGTCCTCCCCAAGAAGACAGAGCAAACAGAGGTACGCGAAGCTCCCTTCTACAGTAAAAATATGAAATCTAAATATTGCTACCCAAGTATTGTTTAAAAAAAAGGTCTGTAAACAATATATTATGTAAACATACAGGGGAATAAAGACTTATCTGTTCAAACGGGAGCCTGATGTTCACAGATGTAAACAACTTACAGTAACTGCCGCTTTCCTGATCTGAAAACGCACTTGTGCGAAAAGGACTTGAACCCATTGTTGAGTGACTTACTGGGTGTGGCTACCGAGGTTTCCCCTTGCTGTCAGAGAGAAGAAAACCCTCGTGAGCCTGTATTTGGTGTGACTAGACTCGGTGTTGCAAATGGAGCACAGATTTGCAGCTGCCCTCCTCTAATTTGATCCTTAATCTACCCAGGCCAGTTTAATTAAACATTTGATTCTGGCAACAGCAGTTTGATGCCCAGGGAGAAATCTCTCTAATTGCTCCATTGGCTTGAGAGGCACAGCGTCACTGGCCCTCATTGGCTCCCACCAAATCCCTGTTCCCCAGTCCTGGGCTTTAATAACCACTGCACAGCATAGGGTAGAACCAAACCCTTAATTTTATCATCTAAGCTGAAAGGTCATGGCAATTATTAATTTGATGTCCATCTCTTAATTCCCTGATTCGGCTCCGAGAGTGTGAATTTCAGTTGGTGCTGCATTTTGACCTTCTTGAAAAGGGACAGTTTGCTTTCTATTTGCCAAATATATGTCAAGGTTTCTCAGTACTCCCAAGTCTTCATTTTCAGCTTTGGGAGAAGTAGGTCTTCAATACTGCTTGTAACTGTTATTTCAGTTTACAGTATGGGGGAAAGTAAAATTCTGGTTGTGCAAGATACATTGCACTAAAGACTATCCAGCCTGGCATTTAAGTCTTCAGATTCTGATTTCTTTGAAAGCACTCTGATGACCCCTTCACTGTGTCCATCAGATAAAATCCCCAGAGTAGACGTACCCCGAATCACTCAGCACTTAGGGTTGCTTTGCAAGTTAACAGGCCGTTAGTGAACAGGTCATCAAAGAGTTTGGGGACTCCTTTCCTGCTCTGTCAAGCACATGAACTCTGACTGGATCTGCATGGATTTGGAGCCTTGAGATAGACTCGTAGAACTCCTAAAAAGTGTGCTGACCCTTAACCTTGCACACAGTCGTCTGTGACAGAAAGAAAAAGAAGGGTGTCCTGCCTTCTTGTTTAATTAAATGCGCTAAACCAAAATGAAAAGAGACCTAACCCAGTTTGGTGGGATTAGAACCAAATGCCCTACTTGAGTCTTCATGATAAAAAAGACCCTTGTGCAGCCTGTGAGACCATGGGCTGGATGAAGGCCCCCACTCCTCAAGAACAACTGGCTGGCTTCACTGAGCTGTGTGGTCCCAGGGCGTCTGCTGTGCGTGCTGTTGGTTGCCAGAGGAATGGGGCCAAGACATGGGGTTAAAGTAGTGCAAATCCTTCTTTACTAGTAGTCAGACTGTTTCAAACATGTTTACCTGATAGGGCAAGGCCATTTTCATATACAAGGATTGTTCACCTTGAAAACACATGCTTTCCTTACAAGAACATACATACTTATATTCCAAAAAAGACCTCTAATTGCCAACAAGATTTAATGTCCATCTTCTGCTTGTAAGTTATTTAGAATCTCTCCTTGGCTACTTTGTGTCTTGAACTGAGGGCGTATGGATGTCTGTGTTTCTCCCAAACCCACTGGCATTCTTGGGTCTCCAGAACACCCGGCTTGGGAGAACAGCAAAGAGTGGTTCCTTTTTGCCATAGTCACAGTACACCTTCTCGAAAAAGAGTAAAGAGGTTAAGAGACTTGGCCTTCTCAGGAAAATCCTTTAAATGTAGTTTTCTAACCCTTAGGAGGCAAATTCATGCTGAAAAATAGAAACAGGTCTGGCCTTGTTTTGAAGAACAGGAAACAAGTTTCCCCTTCAAACTCAATGTCACAGGGTTTTTGTGACTGGGCTTGTGAGGTTTTGAAAGTTCTCGAAGTTTTACGTATGGTTTTCCTGTTACCATATTCCTAGAATATGCTCATTTGGCAGGTTTCCAGTTGTCCAAGAACCCGCTTTTTAAATAATTTAGATAGGGTAAGCATGTTCTTCTGTCCTATCCAGCTCCGGATGTGGTCCCCTCCCCTTGGCACCTGATAGTTCTCAAAATGTAACCCAACACTGCAGGCATCCGGAGTGCCCCCGATTCTATAGGCAGCTGCTTTTTGGCGTTCTCTGCACACAAACAGATCTGACTGAATTCAGTTTAATTTCCCAGAAGCACTAACTCCAGTCAAACTAGTGTCCGGTTTTCATTATTGATCAGTATGGTGCCAGAATTGGTCATTGGCTTGACTAAATTTACCATGTTTCCCCTAAAAGATATTTTGCTCTCCCACAGAAACCAGCTTGATAACGTCAGCTCTGGGGGTAGTTTTGGCAGATGAGAAATTGTGTCTTAGTTTTGGCAACTGAAAACTTCGTCTAGCTGAGTCTGTGTTAGAACGTGGTTCAAGGAGTCATGGGGGAGGGGAGCTTCCATGCCCCTTTGCTTGGCAAATCTTATTTTGGAAAACCTCTTTGCCCCTTTTCATTTGAATTTCCTCCCAGAAATCACCACCTAAGAATCACAGTGGCAGAACTAATATTATTATACTTGCCTGAGAGTTTAGGATTATGTCTCTGCACATATACTGCCAGAGAGAAGATGTTCCATTTGCATCCTAACAGCTGACTAACGCTTTCCCATCGCCATGTGGGTGCACATACCAAAGCCGCAAGGCCAAGAAAAAAAAATGTATCCTCTTCAAAATCCTATTCTTCAAACATTACTCAGAAAGCTGTTTGGCACCAGTTCAGAATTTCACTTAAAGACTCCTAACTGGAAATTCACTGAATGCATTCAAACTCAGAAAATGAGGGGGACACCAACCTTTTTTTGTTTGTTTCTGGAAACGGTATTTAAGATCAGAGCTGTTTAAAAAGAAGCATTGCTAAAAAGTTCTAGAATTCCGAGAAACATAGTATTTTTGTACAGGATCTTCTAAAATGTTCCGATCTCTCTCTAACATCTCTTTAAATGTAATGTCTCTAAGTGACTGGTTTCCCAATAAACTGATTTTGATGCCGCTTCTGCTGTGTTCTGTGTGCTTAATTCACAGAAGTTTCTACTAGCTAATGGATTTGCCTGGAAGGGGAGAGGGTAACATGGGGAGGGGTTGATAGAATTACCTCAGTACAGAGGTTCCAGGGCATCTACAGAATCCAAATCACTGTACCAAATGCCTGGTGGGTTGGGAAACCCATGATGAAATGCTCTCTTTACCCCCAACCACCCTTTCTCTGGATTCTTCTTGCTTAGTTACATATGCCTTTTTCCTGCCCTCTTGCTAACATGTGCCCAATGACATACTTCTAACCTGCTAATATTTCTTGGAAGGTAAGCTCTCTTGCATTCTGATAATTGTCTATTTGATTTTAAAAGCCAGAGCACCCTGAGGCACGTCCATCTAGCTAGAAGTAGACTAGTGTATTAGTGTTTGCAAATATTTCTGCAGTTAACCCATGTATTTTACTCCTTCTGCTTAAAGAACTTTATAATAGATTCATTTAAGCAGAGGAGATCTTCCCTAACTGAGAAGACTGAAAACAAAATTCCGCACCAACTCCAGCTGAAGGGGACTTATTTAATTGATTTTTTATTATGTCTCCTCCCCTTGGAAGGCACCTTCAGTGTTGGCATTTGGGGCACTCCTGTGCTCTTTGAATAGTGCTTCTGATGTAAATCTTGCATTTATCAAGCAGCCGTGCTCTGCTGCTCTTGGGGGTAGGGATGAGGGGTGTGGTTTGGGATTGAGAATCTGTCCTCAGGAACAGGCAGTGTGGAGCAGATGACCACTTGTCAGATACTCAGTTGCATTTGTCCCCAGACAGTATTTCTGCATAATCCAGAACTTCCATGGTATACGTGGAGCTGAGCGACAGGGTTTGTTTTCATTCCGTCCTGAGCCAGCGCCAGGTAGAGCAGGTGGCTGTGCCTGGCCCTGCGAGTAGGAGCCTCGTGTAGTTATGCTGAATGTCTGTGTGCCTAACATCTTCATCTCCTTTCCTGTACATTGTGCCTATCATGTTCCAGAATGTGAGACAGTGACTGCTTGTGTTCCAGTTTGTGTGCCGTTTCCTTGCCTGACTTTTATTTTTCTGTTTTTCCTTTTCCATTTCAACCTTTGTTTATTTGGTCCCACGATGTTTCTGCCATGGGTTGACCATTTTAAATGTTCCGAGGAGAGCTGATCTGATCTGTGCATTAATTCTGCATTCTGTGCTTTTCTAGGTCTCCAGAGAGAGCCCAATCCCTGTCCTGTAATAACTGTAGAGCACTTTAAAGACTCAGCGGGCGTTAAAGGCCTTCCCCTGTATCCAGACCCCTCCAGAGTACCTGGCACGAAAACGCAGAACAATTTAGAATCGGACTACTTGGCCCGAGATGGCCCTTCAAGCAACAGTTCATTCCACAGCAGTGAAGAGGAAGGGACTGATCTCGAGGGAGACATGCTGGACTGCAGTGGGTCTCGACCTCTCCTCATGGAGTCCGAAGAAGAGGATGAGAGCTGCAAGCCTCCCCAGGGGAAGCTGGGGGGAGCTCTTCCATTCACTCAGCATGAAGTCTCTACTGAGCAAGCAAAGGCAGGCCAGGGCAGTCGAAAGAACCAGTTCCAAGCCCTCCCACAGCCAGCCACAGACGGTCTCGGGGAGCCAGATGTTTTTGCCACAGCCCCTTTCAGGAGCTCAAGGGTTCCAGCTGATGACTTGGACATTTTCTCCAAAGCCCCGTTTGTCTCCAAGGGCAGTGTGGCTCCTTCCCAGCCAGAGGAAGCGGACGTGTTCTTGAGAGCTCCTTTTACCAAGAAGAAGAACGTGGAGGAGTTAACGGTTGCCCAGAGCGCCCCCCAGGAGTTGCCTGTGCAGGCCAGTCTCCTCAGTCAGACTGATGATGTCCCTCTGCTCCCAGGCCTTGAGAGAGCAGCCTATGTCCCTGTCCGAGCTCAGTACCCCGTGGCTGCTTTTGTCCAGCAGTCTAACCTCCCCTCCCATTCTGTCCAAGCGGCAGACCATCTTGACAGCATCTCTCCCAGGGGATCCTCCCTGGAATCTGGGGGCCATCCTAATGACAGAAACAAAGGACCTCAGCCCCAGAAAGAAGCTATCTCAGGCCCTGTGGCTGGCAAACCATTCCGCCCCCAGTCTTTATCCAAATATTCCCGTCACTATAGCCCAGAAGATGAGCCAAGTCCAGAAGCCCAGCCCATTGCTGCCTACAAAATTGTTTCCCAGACCAACAGACAGTCCATAGCTGGCTCTGTTTCCATCACATCCCTTTCCTCCAGGACTACGGAGCTGCCAGCGGTGGATCCATTTGCTTTAGCACCCTTTCCTTCCAAATCCGGCAAGCAGAAACCTTAGGAGCGCTACCTGAGCCTTCAAGCCTCTGTCTTTACCGCACCCTCAGTACTCATCACATCACTCCCAGCTGAGCCTATCTCAGAAGAAGTGCACCAGTTATTATGTCTCAGTTCCCCGCGTCCGAGCAGGACTCCTGCGGGCAACGAACAGTTGTATCAGGGGCAGTGATGCTCAGTTGAAACCCCTCTAAGTTATGCTCGTTTCTTTTGTTTGTATTGATTTCTGGACTTCCAGGCATTTCCATCTCCACCTCCACCCAGAACTCTGCAGTCTTCTTTGGCCCCAAGACTGTTTAAATCCAGAAATAACTTCACCCCAACCCCAGAGGGGCCATGTTACTGCGAATTTTTTTTTCCTGCACTTCCTGCTCTGAGTCTTGTCCGTTGAGGACACAAGATTAGTCTCTTCAGGACTCGACTTGATGCTCTTGCAAAGGGGATATTTATGGAAAGAAATCCAAAATGAAAATCCTGCAAATGAAGAGGAAGTGTAAATCTGCAGATACTAATCATTCCTGTAAAACCAGCAGCTCTACAAAGGATTCTCTGGATCTGTTTCTGAGTCTTTGCGAGCCGGGCTAGCCTCTCACACATGAGTGTGGGTGTGTGACCTGCCTCAGATCCTTTCCTATGCAGAAACTCGGACAGATGAGATATCTGTGCTCATGTTGAACAGTATTGAGCCTTCCCACACCCATGCTTTTTAAATCACTCTGAGTGCACAGGTATGCATGTGTGTGCGCGTGTGTGTTTGGGCGCGCGCACAGGGAGCATTTTTCCTGTAGGTAAATCCTGTCTCACTATGCCTACCTCCACAACCACTCATTTACTGGCATTTGTCTCCTGACCTAACTGATTTGAGCCCCGTTTTTATTTAGTTCTGTCTGTGGCAAAATCCATTGGAAGGTGTAGGAGAATCCTGCGGAAACTGAGGTTTCACAGAGTAGATGTTTTCCTCCAAAATTTGCTATTTGCTCTTAACAAATTCCATTTACATGGTTTTAAAAAATTATGATTTTTTTTTCCCCTCTCAGAACAATAGAAAAGAGCATCTTGTCCCAATTCGAACCATTGGGTATGTGGTCTTAGTAATATTTCAAAGTACTTAAAAACCTTAGGTCTGAGCACTCCAGACTGTCCTCCTTGAATTAATATAAGACTAAGCTACAAATTAGAGTTGCATACTTATTTGTGTTTTCTGATTCCTTGCTACCTTTCTCCACTGCTTCCTTAGGAAAAATAAGTCTGAGACATGTAAATCAGTTTGAGAGAAAAGAGCTTAATCAACTATCCATGAAAATCTTTCAATTTTCTGTCCTCTGTAGATGTTAAAGTAGGCCAGATAGGTGACTGACTTGTGTTTTTGAAATGTCGTCTATTTCTGGAAAGATCTGACTCATTCCTGGCTCTTTCCATACCTGTTATTATTAGTGCCTTAAGGTGAAACTTTTGTCTCAATGGGAAGATCTGTGCTGAGGAAGTTCAACTTAATGGAAAGAGCTGCTGCACCGTGTTTCAACCTGAAAGCTTTCGTTGACTTGTAATTGATGTCAGTGATGTCTCCCTTAGCTGGAGAAGTTGTGAGAGTTGCTTACCAAAACAGATGAATGATTTAAGAGTTGGAAATTCATCCAAGAATCAAGCCAGAATGCCAAACTCTATTGCAGTTGAGTAGGTATCGTATACTTTAAATTTGAAATTCAGGAATCTTGGGGTAGAATATGAACAGCAACTTCTCAAGACATTTTCTAGTTTGGTCTCCACCTATTTCAAACATCCAGGTGAAAAGAAAAATACTTGGCACCTGAGGTTTCAACCACTCCAGTCTTTCACTTTGATGAATGTTAAATGTCCCTTCGAAGACTCTGCTTTTCTCCCTGTGATGATTTCTGATTTCTTTTGTGTAATGGTGGATGCAAAACCTCTCTCCAGTTGAATAAATAGTTTGGGCTAACGCATATGGAACTTTGCACCCCAGCCTCTTCCCTTGGCCATTATCAAGTAAAGCCCTCCAAGGCAGGAGATAAGAGGATAAGAATATTCAGGGAGAGTTCTCAACCCGAGTCAGGAACTCTGACCCGAGTCAGGAACAAGTGGAAGGTCATTCTCATTCCCTCTACCAAATATTCAGGATCACCTCTGTAACAGCCTTGCAAAATGTCTTTCCTTTGGTTATTTAATCACTTCTAACTAATCAAGCAGCCATTTTAGCTCTTGAGGTAAAATCAATAAAATCATGGTGATTTTATCACATCATTGAATCATTTGTCAAGCATGGGCTTATAACCCTTTTTTATTCTCACTGGAGAGGTATGATGGGTAGGGACTCGAAATACATTCTTTGAATAGAAGTGAACGTAAATACATGCAAATTACTTGTGTTCTTAGTGATGCATGAAAACTTTTGACTATATTACATTAATTGTCAGCCAATAACTAGTAAATTCTGCACTGATCTTTGGATCATATAGGGTAAATGCATCATTTAATGATAAAATATTCTTGCCAGAGGACATTCTGAATCTGGAATTCTAGAAAATTTAGTGTTAAGGGAATTAGGAGCGCTCAGAGTGCTTTGAATCAGTAGCAAATGCATGTTTCCAACAACTAATACTGCAACAGGTTAACATCACAGAGAAAAAGAAGATATATAGTCAGCAAAATGCTACTACACCTTTTGTTTTTATATGTTATTTGCTTTACACATCTGATAGGGAATGCGAGAACTTGTGACTTTTCATTTCAGTGGAGGGCAATGAGCCAGAATCTATTTTAGATACAAAGCATTGAACCTACAACATGCACTGATGAACTCTTGTAAAGAATCTACGTTAAATGACTAACAGGCACTACTGAATTAATGAAGTTGTGTTATGTGTGGTGGAAAATACTTACCTTGAGCTCACATACGGCCTGTTAGGCTCCCAGTCCTTGTTAGATTGGGAGATGGAATGAACAAAAACTTGATGCAGAAGCAGATGCTGGTCAGGACATCAGTGAATCTAGGTCATAAATTCAATGTCATTTTGGGCTCCATAATTATTGAGCTGAAAATTTGGTATGTGTAGATGTGTGTACATGTCCACATGCCCATGTTAGGTCTGAGTTTAATTTGGCAACCAACATTTCTTGAAAATTTCGAGAAAAATACCAGCATCTTTTTGGCCCACTATTTATTTAGTAAGTTTTAGAGTACAGGTCCATCAGTGTTTCAAACTATTGGGTGGACATTTCAGCGACTCATAAAGTAGCAGATTTCAGTTTTACTTAAATGTAATCACCAGAGTGACCTGACAATACAAATTCAACCACGCTGATAAAAATCATCAGAACACACATCATATAATATATGTGCATTTTATCAAATAGGATTTTATAGGAAACTGCAGAAGGGTGAGATCCAACTCATTCTCTAGCAGGAAGGATACAACTTAAAATGGAGTCAACTTGGGCGCCTTTAAAAAGGAAAAATGTTATTATTGGCTGTGTCTTTGGAATTGAAATTGGAGAACACATACCAGTCAACTCTGGAATAGCTGCTGGCCGCATAGACGCAGTCGTACCTGAGAAATTTGAAACTTGGATCATTTTGATAAAAGGTACGTAGGATTGCTGCTGGAGAGACTGCAGCTTCTAAAGAGGTAGAAGCACTTTGTAAATGCCCAGAGTCACCCCCGGGTTCTAATCCAATCCTGCCTGATGGAGTAAACGTGAGGATTTTAAATGGAATCATGTACTTTAAATTCTTCATTTTTCAATGCCTTAGTCAACAACTACTTGTTTTTTGTTTTGTTTTGTTTTGTTTTTAACCATCAGAACACTTGCAGACTTGTGAAGTTCACTTAAAGATTTCAAGATGCTTGAAAATTTAAAAAAAAAAAAAAAAGTGGTATCTGGTTGGGAATTGCTCCTGTGTTCTTCTGCTACAGAACAAGTCTTCTAGGTTGCTGAAAACAACTAGCTGCCTCAGTTTAGATGTGAGAACCCACACTGGCAGTGTCTTGATTCCCCAGGTGCCGCCTTGCTCGCTCACTTCCTGGTCCTCCCTGCTTCATTTGTACCTTGACCTTTATTAGGAAACAGGCCTCTCATGTGGTCTCCAACATCCCATCACTAAAACACTGCCAGACACAGCTCTTTCCTGCTGCTTCTCTACTCCTGCAGGTCTTTCTGGCTCACCTTCTTTGTTCCTGTTCCCACTTCATTTACTCATTTAACATTCCCCTACTACAACCATACCAATAAATGAACGATGAGAGGTATGACTGGATGATCATGTCAATTTTTATGTGCCTTGTTATTGTAAACAGTTTCTGCCCACGTTTCAGCTTAACCTATGGTAATCTCACCACACTGGAATAATTCCAAATAAGAGTGAAATGGCTCACCTTCCCCATTTCTTATGGACCAGAAGAACAGATGAAGAAAAGTTGGCAGAAGTCCAGCCTTACCCTGGAGACACAACCCAAAGGCATCTCTCCATCATGATATAACCCAGGCCCAATGTGCCCCAGAATGCAGGGGGGTAAATTTAGGTATGAAAGGACTCTGGAATAGCTTGTAAAAATACCTAACTGTTAACCAGCACACCGGCGGCTTAGTTTAGTATTCTCAGAACTTGTAATTACGTAAGAAATTTAGTCCGAGCTACTGCCCGGCAGTCTCAATATGGGTGACACTGTTCAGAGTTTATAGTAATGTTCTTGAAATCAAGTCAAAGTTCTCTCCATTGCATTATGCTAGAACTGTGTATATGTGTTAAAGGGATCTGTTTGATTCCTTTTGGCAAGGAATTGCAGAAATGGCTTTTGTGGGTTTTTTTGCAGAAATGGTTTTTAACAATGTCAGTTATAAAGTGAGACTTTGGGAGTGAGCGAAGACATTGTAGCCTTTTCACTCTGAAATGGCAAAACAGTTGTATTCTGTGGGTCTATCAAAGACTCCTGTTTGAGGATTGTGAATGGAGAGGGTGTGTGTGTGTGTGTGTGTGTGTGTGTATGTGTCCATGTGTCCATATCCTCATGCTTTCTGCCATGGTGTTAAGACCTCCTTATGAAGGCATCCAAAGAATACCAAGTGGTAACAGTAGGCAGTTGGCTTGAGTGAATTCAGCCCCATTTGCCAACAGCTCAGAGAACTGGAGTTGTTCTAGATAAAGGTGGGCAAAATCAGCCATTGCCTTAGCCCGTTTGCACAGTAAGCATGCTCTTCTCATCCACAAGGATGCAACTCAGTAGGATTTGACCTGAATCCCTGGCTCATGTGTGGTGTTGGACTGGCAGTAGTGACCAGAACAGCACAAGGCCTGCAAGATGTTCCTTTGAAAGAGAAAGTGCTGTCATTTGTTAGGGCACAGAAACCAAATGATGGCCAAGGACAATGCTCCTTCCATGGAAAAGAGGTGAACTCTGCTGACAAGACATTTTGAGTTGACTGAATGAGGGAGTCGACCCAGCTATAAGGAATACTGCGGTCATCAGACCCCAGGAAACAGCACGTGCACACAATCTTAAGGGTTGTGAACATGGGAAAGGAAGGGAAAAAGACATTTATAAAGTCAATCTTAACAGTTTTTGCGATACCTCTTATTTGCAGACTATTGGATTTATGTTATTGCACTCTTCGTGTGATCTATCTTATGTATCTGATAGTTTTTATGAATAATTGTTTTGAGTTGTAAACTCTTATACATTTTATTAAAATGGACCTAATAAAAGTAAGTGATTTATATGTTGTATTATTTCTTAAGTCAGATCTTCCTAGGATTGAAGGGTTCCATGAGTGCCTTTTATAGTACCAAGCCTAGTTTTGTGTTTTTAAGTTTCAAAGAACGTTTAGTTGGTTGGTTGGTTGGCTGGCTGGCTGGTTGGTTGGTTTCCAATGCCAACATTGTTACTTCCTGAGACCTACTTTTCCTTCTAGATGTTACAAGGAGACATAAATGGAATAGTAAAAGACAGCGGGACCATACAGACTGAGCCAAGAAAACCAAAGAGCTCCCTGCTATTGTAAACTTTACTGTGAGCTCCTAAAATATGTTAATCTGAATATGATCTGCATCAGTATTTAGTCTTTTTTTTTTTTTTTAAGATTTTATTTATTTAGTGGGACGCCTGGGTGGCTCAGTTGGTTAAGCCGCTGCCTTCGGCTCAGGTCATGATCCCAGCGTCCTGGGATCGAGTCCCACATCGGGCTCCTTTGCTCAGCAGGGAGCCTGCTTCTGCCTCTGCCTCTGCCTGCCACTCTGTCTGCCTGTGCTCGCTCTCTCTCTCTCCCTCTCTCTCTGACAAATAAATTTAAAAAAAAAGATTTTATTTATTTACTTACTCAATTTGACAGAGTGAAAGAGAGCAAGCATAAGCAGGCAGAATGTCAGGCAGAGAAAGGGAGAAGCAGGCTCCCTGCTGGGCCGAGAGCCCTACATGGGGCCTGATCCCAGAACCCTGAGATCATGACCTGAGCCGAAGACAGACACTTAACTGAGCCACCCAGGCACCCCCAGAATACAGTCTTTAAAAACAAACAAAAAATCCCTTAAGAGAGACCAGCATTAACATGACAAATTAAAGAGAGAAGTCTTGGAAATGACAAACATAAAAACTCAGACTCTTAACTATAGAGAATTAACTGGTGGCTACCAGAGGGAAAGTAGGTGGCGGGATGGATGAACTAGGCGAAGATTAAGAGTACACTTAACTTGATGAGCTCGGAGTAATGGATAGAATTACTGAATCCCTATATTATACACTTGAAACTAATAACATGGTACATTAATTATACTGGAATTAAAATTTAAAAGTACACAAAGTACACATGCCAAGAAAAGTCTTGGGGAGAAAAGAATTATACCTATGAATCTTAAAATCCATAGTGTGGGAGAGAACCTGCCTGCTTATTTCCTCTCCAAATTTGAGAAAATAACAGCAATATTTGGGCTTTAATGAGCTTCGACCTCCATCATTCAGGGAGAATTGGTAAAGGGCTGAGTTCAGGTCCAAGTTCAAGCTGGTCATGGTGTTCACAGAAGACCCAGGGAGGGATCCAGAGAGTTCTGGTATAATATACACGAGTAAAACGAAAGTTGCCTCCTTTTACTAAAGACTTATCTAAGATCTGATTCGTCTATCTTTAAATAGATGCCCCACCTCATTCTACAATGTGAAGTTCCTGTGCTTTTTCTGTTTCAGGTTATCATTAACCAAGAGTACAGTCTTCCTTGTCTGTGACTTGGACTGCTCTGGGGGAAGCATCACTCCCACTGAGGTAGGAATGCGAGCCTTCTGCAAATGCAGACAGATTCACCTTCAGTGACTTAGCTCTGTCTTCCTTGTAGGGAGAGCCAAACGTAGCAGCTCCAGCTCCCACAGGGTGCTATCATTTGCATTCACCCTTTTGTGGCTCATTTTTGCCAACCCCGAGACTGGTTAATAAGAGACCAGCCAGGGAGGTGTCCTAAATCACCCCCTTATTGAGAACCAAGTGAGAAGAACCAGAGTGAGACCCAGAGAAAAGCCATGTGCAGATGATTTAGAACTTTCCTTTGAATTTGGAGACAAAGATCTTTTTCCTTCCATCTTAAGAATTTTTCCTTGAGTTAACCTCTTCTTATATTGGGGTAGTAAGATCTAGAGGGCTTCAGTTAGCATCTCAATCTGTATGGAAAAAGACAAGTAATTCAACCTGCTTTTATGTAAGCTTAGCCCAGAGGCCCAAAAGGAGAGCAAATATTCTCTATAGAAAGTGGCCCACTTCTTTAACACCAAGGTTTTGGGACCAAGATCATCACTAGATAGGGAATTCGCCAAGTCACAAATGGAGAAATTAGTATTTCTACCAGATCTCCCCGGGAACATCCTGTTTTTGAGCAGGACCTTTGACCTTAAGGACAGACTGTTTTTACTCTTCAGAGAAACCTTAAGTTATTAAAGGGAAATTGATGACAGTTTTCTCACAGAGGAACAAAAAATTAAATATAAACTATCGAACTTTATTCAGTTTATAATGAATATTACTGGTAGAAATACTCAGTTCAAGTTAAATTAAATCTGTTAAAACTACATATCATTAAAAACTGGTAGAAGAATGAAATTTTGACAAAGTTTAAATCGAAATTTTTGACCAGGAAATTTGAATTTTATAGATATAGTAGCCACAAGAGAACTTAGTAGCAGAATATACATTGGTAGGGACGCCTGGGTGGCTCAGTTGGTTGGACGACTGCCTTCGGCTCAGGTCATGATCCCGGAGACTCGGGATCGAGTCCTGCATCGGGCTCCCAGCTCCACGGGGAGTCTGCTTCTCCCTCTGACCTTCTCCTCGCTCATGCTCTCTCACTGCCTCTCTCTCAAATAAATAAATAAAATCTTTAAAAAAAAAAAAAAAAAGAATATACATTGGTAACATTTGAAATGAACCAAAAATTGACTAAGTCTCCATTATAAAACATATGGAAGAAACAGGATCCCAATGAAAATAATGACAACAAAATGGAAATACATTGCAGAGGAAATTGATCAAAAATTAAATTGGCTTGGGGTACCTGGGTGGCTCAGTGGGTTAAACCTCTGCCTTTGGCTCAGGTCATGATCCCAGGGTCCTGAGATCGAGCCCCACATGGGGCTCCCTGCTCAGCGGGGAGCCTGCTTCCCCCTCTCTCTCTCTGCCTATTTGTGATCTATCTCTGTCAAATAAATAAATAAAATCTTTAAAAAAATTTAATTGGCTTAATGGAATTGCTGAATGGAGTTTCTCGACAAAAGTTCATCAGTATTAGCCCAGCTAAAATATGTGATCAAAAACATTGAGTGAAACAGCCACAGTAGTTCAAAATTTCTTTCTTGTGCCCACCCATGGGCAGTTGAAGTAAAGTTGTCCAGGTGGCCATTAGCAGCATGAATCAGGAGAGAAGTCTTGACTGCTGGTAGAGAGGTCATCAGTGAGTCCTGGACATAGATGAGATCAGAGGAAGAGAATGTAGACTAAAAAGAGCACTTACAAAATCTTTTGGGAATGACAACATTTAAAGGAGGAAATTGAACCACAAAGGTAGTCAGAAAAACAGAAGGGTGATACCAAAGCTAAGAAAGGAAAATTCTTCAAGAATGAGCAGTGGTCAGTAGTTTTATTTTTCTTTTATTTTTAAAGATTTTATTTATTTATTTGATAGAGACACAGCAGGAGAGAGAACACAAGCAGGGGGAGCGGGAGAGGGAGAAGCAGGCTTCCCGCTAACCAGGGAGCCTGATGTGGAGCTTGATCCCAGGACCCTGGGACTATGACCTGAGCTGAAGGCAGACGCTTCACAACTGAGCCACCCAGGCACTCCTGGTCAATAGTTTTAAATGCCAAAGAGAAATCAAAAGAGAGAGAAAAACATTATTTGGATTTGTCAGTTGGAGGCCATTGGTGACCTCAGCAAGAGAAATTTCAGTAAAGTCATAGGCAGACTGCAACGATTTGAGGAATGAGTGGGGTGTAAAGAAGGCAGGCTGTATTTTGAAGAACAAGGTGGTTCCAATTTATACAAGGACCTTAAGTAATCCACAACTTAAGGGCATACCACAAATACATGTTCCTTCCCAGAACACCAGCGAGGCCCCCCGTTTGTTTG
>PISX010011786.1:0-63561 GCA_004024625.1 Mellivora capensis
TTGGTAAATGGCACTTCTTGGTGAATTTCTGAAAGACGTTCATTAACATGTGATTGAGTCACATCTTGGAGAATGGCCACATAATTTGAAATATTTTGAAAATGTGTTTTGCTCTACTATGTTATTCTCTACTCTGCAATGCTAGGCAAGTGTGTATGTTATTTATTTTTGCTGTGTTTGGGCCACATGGAACCACAGGGCTTTGTCATCTCACTTCATCAGCTCCTCACTATTCAAGCTAGGGCTAGACAAACCAGCCTGTAGGCCAGGGCTGTCCTGCTACCTGTGTTTAGATGGCCCACAAATTAAGACTGGTTTTCACATCTTTGAATGGTTTGGGGGAAAAAAATCAAAAGAAGAATAATACGTCATGATATGTAAAAATTATATGAAATTCAAATTTATTAGCATCGTTTATAGTTTTATTGAACGCAGCTATGCCCATTACTTTACACGATGTCTATGAATGCTCCCACACTATCACGGCAGAGGTGGGTTGTTGTAACACAGACTGAAGGCCCCCACGCCTAAAATATTTACTCATGGCTTCTTACTAAAAAAGCAGGCTGACACCCAATCTAAGCAGACTAAAATCTGAGAGCATGATTTTTCACCTCTCATTTTAAGTCAGGCTGCACTTGCCTTTTTAAAATCTATTTGAGTCTTTTAATAATTTTTCAAAGGAGATAAATTTGGAAAGGCTTTACTGCGATGAGGCAGGAAAAGAAAGGCAGATTCATCTTACGTATCTAGAACTATTCAATTGTCCACATGGGCCATTTGTTCTAATGCCCGCCTTTAGCTTAATTAATTTTAGTGGGTAATTAAGATGCTAATTGATCCCACAATTGTGCCACCCTCTGCAACGTTTATCTGATACAGCTAATACCTGAGCCAGACCTGCTGATTTAAGTCTTATCAAATGAGCTTAAGGACATGTTAAAATAGAATTAGATTAGCAGAGGTGATATTTTGTTCCCCTCTAAACACCAGCATGTCTCCCCTTTCCAAAATAGTAGCCACACAAGGGTTAGGCAGTCCTAGACTGGGGGCACCTTCAGAAATACTACTTGCATGAAATTACACCAGAAACATGGTTTCTTCACATGGCACATCTGATAGGACAGCAGACTATCACCCAGCAGCTCTGGCTCAAAAAAAAAAAAAAAAAAAAAAAATCACAAGGGGCAAAAAATGGCAACAAAGCAAACAAGATGCCATGAAACATATAGAACAGATATGAGGTTTGTGTCTTTTCTCTTTATGGTTTTTCCCTCCCTTTTGATTTTTCCTTCCTGGAATGTCCTCTTCTCTTTCTCTCCCAACCCAGTGCTACTTCAGGTCAAAGCTCAGGTCACTCCCATTATGGTGTCCTGTCTCTGTTAAACCAAAACATATTACATATGTCCTTATGCAAACATTTGTTGCATGATGCTACAGCTACTTTTTGCTGTGCTGCATTTTTAATTTGTCTGTATCTTTAGTTGGATGATTCACTTTTTAGAGGAGGACCCATGTTCTTTGCACCTTTGGTCCTCAACACCAGCCCAGTGTCAGGTGCATAGCAAGTAAAAAGTGGGTGAAATGATTTAACTTTTTTCTCTTTTACAATTGTAAATATTTCTTTCAATAGTCAGTCATTTCTCATTATCATTCCCACCAATGAGATATTGATTGCAACCTTACTCAAAGCAAATATTTAGCTATAAAATGGAAAAACTGATGTATTTCAATGAAGTAGTTTATTATGAAAAGAATAAATTCAACTTATAATATCATAGTGATTAACTGTTAGAAGGGAAACTAGTGTTCTCACTATCTCTCTCTCTCTTGCCCCCCCTTCCAAATCCCCTCCGCAAGTAAATAAATACATTGTACATCAAAAATATTACCTGTAGGGTTCAGGACCTCAGAAAGCACTGAAAATATAAATACAAAGATCACGCTCCCATAATCCTTCCTTCTGGTCTTTGTCTCTGTGGGTATGGTTCTCTAAAGTGCTTCATGTGGATCAGCCACCATGCTAAAGACTGACCTTGGCTTGATTCACACAACCAACCTGTGAGACAGAAAAAAAAAAAAAAGGAAGGAAAAAAAAATAAAGGTAGGAAAGCCTGAGACAGTCACAATCCTTTCATAAACCAGGGCTGGTTAGGAGCTTCCTTTCTCCCATGTGTTGTGTATCTAGGGAGAGGCTGTGCCATCCACCACACAGGCCAGATTGTCTGTCCCCACCCCCATGCAGCCTGCTGAAACTGAGCAGACCCCTCTCCTGGACCCTTGACTTTCCAGGGAGAAGCACAGGACTTGAGGATGGATGGATGCTATTGGCCACAGTGACAGTGTCCAAGCTGCTCCTGCTAGGTGACTCCAGGTGAAAATCCTGATGCCAGAGTTGTGGCCTCTCTGGCCTTCCAGCATTGCTCTGACTCCATCCAGAAAATTCCTAAGATGACAAGTGTTGTCTTCTCTGGCTCACAAACAAAAGTCTTGGCTGATAAAGGTGGTACCAGATAAGACTATGCAAGCCAAGCTCAAATTGAGCTGAGTCTGGAAAAATGTCAATGTATTTAGTGAATAATAATAATTAATTTTTAGTAGTAATTATTTATTATTTCATTTTGTTTCATCATTATAGTTTATTATTATTGTTGTTGTAGTTTATGCATGGTACCCCTTCACTATATGCAGTGAATCCTCACAGAAGCCCTCTGAGGTGAGGCAGTTCCCTCATTATCATCTTCTGTGGGTAAGAAAATGAAGGCAGAGAAAAGATAAATCAGTGGCTCATAAGGATGGAGCTTGGCCCAAATCTAGGCAACCTGTCCTAACATTATTCATTCTTAATAATAATAATAATATAAACATTATTATTAATACCTGATATTTATTATGCACTTACTATGTATAAGTGGTGATAATTTATTCTTCACAATCTTATATACCTTATAAAGTCCCTTCTAATCTTATCACGTATAATCCTTATGTTACACTAAGAAAACTGAAAAATAATAAGATTGAATGACCGGCCCAATTTACCATGCTAGGAATTGGTAAAACCAAGATCTGAACTCAAGCAGTCCCCACCCATACACACTCGCAGGCCCTCATGGATGCTCAGAAGCTTTGCACTGTGGAGTCTCAAGCTCTGAGCCTACACTTTCATGAACAAGCTGTGTGACTTCAGCTGTAACTTAGTTTCTTCACCTGTGAGATGGAAATAACATTAGCAACAACTAAGATAACATACAAGGCTTTTATGAAAGTAAAATGGGATTTTCAAGTGTTTTGAAAACTGCTATTTGTATGAGCAGTTATTAGATCTTTTCTTTTTATTTATTTATTTGTCAGAGAGAGGGAGAGAGAGTGAGTGAGCACAGGCAGGCAGAGGCAGAAGGAGAAGCAGGCTCTCTGCTGAGCAAGGAGCCCGATGTGGGACTGGATCCCAGGATGCTGGGATCATGACCTGAGCCGAAGGCAGCCGCTTAACCAACTGAGCCACCCAGGCGTCCCTAGATCTTTTTGACCTGTATGTTTAGAACTTTGAAAGGCTTTGTCAACATTGTTCATTGTTGGGTTGGGGTAGCTAAAAGAAATGTATGCGTGGATGAGACTGATTTATAAAACATCACTGAGTGCATTTTAGAGAGCTAGAACATTCCAGAAAGCATAGGACAGCTCTCACAGCAAAGAACTATCCTGAACAAAATGTCAGTAGAGGTATACCTGGGTGACTCAGTCGGCTAAGCATCTGACTTTGGCTCACCTCATGATCTCAGAGTCCTGAGATCAAGCCTAGTATTGGGCTTCCTGCTCAGCAGGGAGTCAGCTTCTCTCTCTCTCCCTCTGCCCCTCTCCTCACTCATACTTGCTCTCTGTCTCTCAAATAAATAAATACATAAATAAATATTTTTTGAAATGTCAATAGTGACAAATTTGAGAATCCCTGGTTAAGCCCTTACGTTGCTGTTATTTAGAACTTTGTTCCAGAAGACACTTTTGGCTAAGAACAGTATATTTCTGTTTTGCTTTGTGCTTTTCCCTGAATTGGCATCTGGAGATTTTAAAGGACACATATCCATTTGAGTTGCATGTGGATAATTGGGAATTACCCAACATAATTGCTTTTATGCAAGGCTTCTTGTCCAAATAACTAGATACAAATGCTACAGCTGAATCACTTGATACATGATATCAAATTTCAATCAGACAAATTGAAAGGAAATTCAAGTGGGAAAACTATTGGGTTTTTTTTTCTGAAACATTAGAACAAACACCAAAATATTCAGTAGAGACTTCAAGATGAAGGAGGGAGAATTGTAAGGTAAAGAGAGAGGAATGAAAATATTTCCCAACATTAGCCCTGAAAAGTAAGAAAGAAGAAAGGAAGGCTGTTTCCTAAAATAGACTCCTAAAATAAGATTCCTCTCCGAACCCACAAGCAACCCCCAATTTTTTCTTATTCCAACCCCCAATTTTTTCTCTCAGTAATACAATCCAAATGACCAACACCAGGACTGAAGCTCAAAAAGTGCATGACATTGACTATGGATTCTCAGTCCTCACCTCCAATAGGTAACTGCTGTTGAGATTCCGATGGTGCCAACGCTGTCCTTGGTGCTGAGTCTCAGTTTCTCCATCCTCATCCCCAATGTCAGGGTTGGTCCCAATGTGCCATTATGGTATGTTAATGCTGGCAACTTCTTAGACCACGAGCAGGTACCTACTAAGGCTGGTCTCCCAGAGAAGTGTCTGAATATAGATAGAATGAGTCCACTGTTCACTGAGTGCAGACACATCCACTAAAAAATACTAAAGTAAAATAATTCTTCCATGCCTTAAAATCTGTAACTTCATCATGAAAATGTCAAGGTAAGCATCAACATAATTTGGTAACTATGTGAGAGATGAATGCTGAATAACTAACTTGTTCATTATCCTTCTATATCATATCAGATTGTATACATATAAGATGGCTTGAAATATCTTGAAGACTTTCGTAAAAGAAAAACATGCTATTTTCTTAAAGAAATTAAATACTGACACTAATAAAATTTATAATAGGAAAGATATAGTACAATACAAATATCTTAAACTTTATTTGGAAATACGGGTGCAAATAAAAACCATTTTTCTTTCTTTCTTTTTTTTAAATAAGCCTGTGCCAGTTTTATTGCCAGATATTAGCTTTCATGTACCTATTTTCTGGGTCTGTGGAATCATTCTGTAGAATAATAGAGCTATTAGGAACAGGGGTTTTGCAGAAGGCTACCCACCTTCCAAGCCTTCTCTGACATTCATGAGCTGTGTGATCTTGGACTTTCCTTAATCTTCTGCATCTTAGTAATTTTATCTGCTAGATAGGGATAATAATAGCAGTTCACAGGTTGTCATTAGGATCAAGTGAATGACTTGGAGAAAGTGCTTATAACAAGTCCAGGCACATAGTATTTCATCTTGTGTTAGTGGTTCTAGTGATAGTAGTGGTAGGAATAGTGGTGGTGGCGGAGAGAATAGTAACAACATTATTACCACCCACATTAGCATTCCTGTTCTCCATTCAAAACATCTTATCTTACTGCAAGACCTTCATCTCTTTTGCAGATGCTATTTAAAATATCATGCTCTTCAGATGCCGTTGTTCCTATCCAGTGAATGCTAGAGGAATCACTGTCTAGTCTGGGAATAAGACACTTCCCATGTTCATTTCTTTCTGAACATGAAAACAAACTCCTTTTTCATTCCCTACTTATGAGTGGAACCAGGTGACAATTTTTATAGGCTCTGCTGGTGGTCAGACACCATAGATGGGGTACAGAGTGAGCGGAACAATTTATAGCTGTGGACCTGGCAGCTTCTTCCATTTGAACAGTGATATCATTGCTCCCATCACATGCCCAATACTCCCTTCCCTGGATCTACTCCAGAAGTCTCCATGCTTTAGCATCTAGAAGCAGACTCACTCCTAACCCCCAAGTAAAGAGATGCTTTTTTACCTTGACTTTGTTTTATGTCCTTCTCCCAAATCCCTCTTTCAAAATGACTGACAATAGGGGAGCTTGGGTGGCTCAGTTGGTTAAGCCTCTGCCTTCAGCACAGGTCATGATCCTAGGGTCCACGGTATTGAGCCCCTGAGTTGGGTTCCCCCCTAGAGGGAAGCCTGCTTCTCCCTCTCCTTTTCACTCATGCCGTCTCATTATCTCTGTCTCTCTCAAATAAATAATTTTTAAAAAACTTTTAAAAAATGACTGAGAATAAAAACTGTCCTTGGGAAGCATGATAGCAGAATGGTCTAACAGTATAAACTGAACAAGTAACATTTCCTATTAAACTCTCCAAACTTAGAACAGATTCAGATAAAGCTGGAAAAATGGGTCAATTTGGAAGAAAGTTATACTTCACTTTTCAAACTCTTACTACCTGGTATCCAAAATTCAGAACATGAATGGATTCAAATAATTCACAATGGTCCTTGTTCCTAAACTTACTACTGGAACTCTCATATCCCACCTTAGAGACTGAATAGATTTGAATAGCAAGGGATAAATTCATTATAATAATATCATAATTTAAAGTTGGTGTATTTCCTACAATCTAAATTTTTTTCATTCTTATTTATGTTCCCCTTATTAAGGTAGAATATACAAATTTATTTAATGAAGCTAGCATACTGTAACATAGAACTCTAGAAAAGAGCCCACCAAAAGGAGAAAGAAAGAAAAAAGAAGAGGAAATATAAAAAATAATAGGTCCCCAATGCTTGTTACCTTTTGTTAAATGAGCATAATTTTGGATTACTACTTCCTTACAAATAAAAAGCTAAAGATAATCAAGTATAATATCTCATAATATATGCTCCTGTTCTTTCAAATGCCTGTTCCTAAGAGGAAAAAGATTAAAAATTCCACACAACATCTGAGGCCAAAAAATCCTTAATTAAAAAATCTTTCTGGTTTATTCTGTTTTTCAGATTGTATCTTCAATCATCCTTTACCAAAATTTAGGTTTGGATTTATGCCATGTTTTGGATTTTTTTTCAGTGTGATGATAAAAATACATCAATCTAAGAATGAATGTGGAAGGGCCTCATTTTGCTGAAATTAGCTAAAAAAACACCATTTAGAAACTTTTTAATTATTTTTTTAGTAGTTAAATAATAGAGCTAATGTATATTCATGTGTGCATGAGCCATGGGACAAGAATAATTAGTAGTACCAGCAGAAATCATGGCCACTGCAAACCTTCTGGTCTCCCCTGAGCCAAGTGATTCTTAGGACTCAGTCCCTTGAGTCAGTGGGTAGTTCAGCCAGCTTAAACTTAGTGAGTCAGATGGGAAATAAGGACTCAGATCCCTGGAAAGGAACACAAACCATGTAGAACAGATGCCCACACAGATGGAGGAAGAGTGGAGGACCAGTGACTGAAGTATTCAGAGGACTTTGGGGTTTCTTAGACACAATAAGCTAATTGAACACAAAATTAGACAAATAAGCAATAGAATAGAAACATGACACCTGTGTCACCATAGGCAGATGATTTAACCTACACAACGCTCATTTTCTCACAGTTAAGTAAGGAAGTTAGACTAGATGAACTGTAATACTCCTTTTTAATTCTAAAATTCAACAGTTTTATATGAATAACTTCCTTTTACTCATTTGCCTATAAAAACTGCCAACGATATTGGTTAGTAGAGGAAAATAGTGAACTACAAGATAAAAAAATCATCTATAATGAGCTTTGGCTATCATGGTATTAAGGCATGTATGGCAATAACTTTCTATTATGTTTTAATTACATTATTTTTTGAATTAGCAATTTCATATCAAGGATGAATTGAAAAAGACTAGGTGATCCAGAAGCAAATGAGTAAGAGAAACTGAAAAGAATAAACAAATCTGTGTTTGTGTCACAACCTTCTCATAAGTCATTACAAAAACCCATAAATTATGAGCTGCTTTATCTCGAGTCATTGACCTTTAGATGTTGCCCGTTCCATGTTGATAAAAATCTATCTGTTTATAAATAAGCCACTATTTCCTGAAGCACCTTGCCATCATTGCTTCATTAACAATGAAGTGGAAATGGAGGCAATTGATTAAAGGTTTTCATATAAAAAGAAATATATATTTTTAACTTCCCATAAATTTAGTCTAAAGGTATCGTTTCAAGATCATAAAGTAAAGATAAGTGTGACATCAATTTAGGTGGAAGAAAATTAGATAGCAGATCCATTTATCTGAACTTGATTTATTATGCAACCAATATATTAATCTACTCATCTTCTGTCCTGCGGTCACAGAATTTGCTTAAATTTGCACCATTTAAAGAACAAAGGATAGCTTTTCCACTTTCATAATGGTTTCTGTAGAAGCATTTGTTCTCTGAGTCTCATTTTGTTACAAAGTATTGAAAGCAAGTTAGATTATATCAACTGTTGGTTTTCGTTGGCCATATCCAAACTAGTCCTACAGAATTTGGGCTCTTTATGGTACATTGCAATAAAAAGAAGTGTCTTTTTCTTCTTACTCTTTAGTAGAAATTTACATACTATTACTTGAACTACTTTGACATTGTACTTTATGTTATTTAAACTGTTATAATTTTGGCATGCGGCCTTCTGGGCTGGCTGAATGACCCTACTACTTCATTTTTATGAATGTCAGAATATCATTTTGTTAAAGGAAATCTCATTTTTGTTTCCTAGGTCCAACAAATGAAGTGGTTACAAATGTGTTATGGGCAAGCCGTAGGTGCTAATAAAATCCGTTTTCGGGAAGGAATGAAAGCACACATAAAAAGTCATCGTTTCTTTACAGGTATTAGAACCGGAGCCACATACCCGAGCAAGGGCAGAGAAGAAGGGATAGTAGTAAGGCAAATAATTTCCTGGAAACTCAGAGAGCTCCCTTCAAAATACAAGCAAAAGGGCAAGCATTCGGAAAAGACAAATATATTTCAACCAAGTGATTTTCTTCTGTTCTCTCTTTGGTGTCTTCAATACTTAACTAATAAGTTTGTTTTTCTTGATCAGTTCTTTAGTGTTCCTGAGATGTTCATTTTAGAGGGACTTTAAGCGAAATGTTCAGATTTTCATAAGTCCACAAAGTCTCCTTTTACTTTGTCATTGAATGAATGTTTACATGTTTAGATCACACGAGGTTTCTGGATAAGATTTTTGAACACGTCCTTTAGACAGATTTGGGAAAATTGAGTTACCATGCTTTGCTTGACCCCATTTTCCACACCAGGTTCCTTCCACACATAACTGCTTTTAAAAAGCTGTGAATGTTTCTTTTAATCATGGCAACAGAATTTTCTTTCCAAATACCCTTCTCTGACTTTGCTCCCAGAGAAAAATGTGTCATGGTAGATGAAGCATAAAAAGAAAAATTCTTTTGAAAATTCTTCAAATGCCAAACACCTCTTAGAAGCTTCATCTAAAGGTAAAGAAAAATAATTAGTGGTATATAATACATCATTTTCTCCAATCATGCTCCTAATTAGCAAAGTCCTTTCATCTCTGGTGCTACTAAAGGAAAAAACTCTAGAAAGTATTTATTGACCAGTCTACACTGGTGGGTGCTGATCAGAGTCATTCATGGATATCAGCGATATATTTTTTTAAGGCATTGCTAGTCACTGACAGAAAGAGGTAGATAAGAGCTACTGTGTTTCTCTCCTGCAATTAGCACAGTCACAAGATTGCTTACAGTGAAAGAAGTCTCTGGTGGAATTCAGCCATGGGGACTGGAAGATAAAAATAGTTACATATCCCTTCACACATGCAGTCATGTACCTGTTCAAGCCTTTATTCTCTGAACTTAGAGGCACACAGGCCCCACTTTGTCGAATAAGTTCATTCAAAGCAGACGTGTCAATATCCTGGTGGTAGGATTTTGGCTAATGAGGGAGGCAGAATGAAACTCCAAGATCCTCCACACACACAGCAGCCATGGAAATGATTGGAATCCTAAGCCTACAGCACTATCTAGCAGATCTGTAGGCACACTAGATTCTTAGACCCTGTTCACACAAGGGGGATCATCACTGCATAATATTCTTATCAAAACTCCAATGGTATTTTTTATAGAAATTTTTTTTAAAAATCCTAAAATTTGTGTTAAAACACAAAAGACCCTAAATAGCTAAAGCAATCTTGAGAAAAAGGAACAAAACTGGAAGCATCACATTTCCTGATTTCAAACTATACTATAAACCTATAGTAATCAAAACAGTATGGTGCTAGCATAAAAATAGACACATGAACCAATGGAACAGAATTAAGACCCAAGAAATTAATCCCTGCATATACAGTCAAGTAATATTTGACCAATAAGCCAAGAATACTCAGTAGGGAAAGGATAATCTCCTCAAGAAGTGGTGTTGGGAAAACTAGACAACCATGTGTAGAAAAATGGAAGTGGACTCCTATCTTACACCACTCACAAAAAATAACTCAAAATGGCCTAAAGACTTAACATAAGACTTGACATCATGAAACTCCTGGAAGAAAATAAAAAAGACAGCTCCCTGACATTGGTCTCATCAATGATTTTTAGATATGACACCAAATGCACAAACAACAAAGAAAAATTTAATAAGTGGAATTACATCAAAAAGCTTCTGCACTGCAAAAGAAACAATCAATAAAATGAAAAGGCAACCTACCAGATGGGACAAAATACTTGCAAGCCATGTATCTGGTAAGGGGTTAATATCCAAAAAATATAAAGAACTAATACAATTCAGTAGCAAAAAAAAAAAAAAAAATTGAAAATCAATTTAAAAATGGACATGGGCACCTAAGTGGCTTAGTTGGATAAGTGACCAACTCTTGATTTTGGCTTGGATCATGATCTCAGGGTCCTGAGATCCAGCCCACTACCAAGCCCCAATGCCCCACCTTTCCACCCTCCAAAGCCCTGCCTCAGGCTCCATGCTGGGAGTAGAGCGTATTTAAGATTCTCTCTGTACTTCCCCAGCTAGCAGTCTTTTTCTTTTAAAAAAAAATGGACAACAGAGTTGAATAAACATTTCCCCCCCAAGGAATGACCAACAGGTACATGAAAAGATGCTCAACATCTCTAATCATTAGGAAAATGCAAATCAAAATTACAATGATATATCATCTCATACTTGTTAGAATGGCTGATACCAAAAGACAAGCCGTAAAAAGTGTTGGTGATGTGAAGGATGTGGGGAAAACTCTGTGCACTGTTGGTGGGAATGTAAGCTGATGCAGCCACAATTCCAAATAGTATGTGGATTCCTCAAAAAAATTACAAATAAAACTACCATATCATCCAGCAATCCCATTCCTGGGTATATATCCAAAGGAAATGAAACAGGACATTCTTCTGAAGAGATATCTGCACTCCCATGTTTATTGCAGAATTATTCACAACAGTCAAGCTGTGGATACAAAATAAGTGTGCATCAGTGGATGAATGGATAAAGAAAATGTGGTGTATATATATACAATGAGGTATTATTCATCCATGAGAAAGAAGGAAATCCAGTCATTTGTGACAACAGGGAAGGACCTTGAGGCCTTGTGCTAAATGAAGTAAGTCAGATAGAGAAAGACAAATACTGTATAATAGCCCTTATATGTGGAATTTCAAACAGCTGATTTCACAGAAACATAGTGAAATGGTGATTACCAAGTGCTGAGGGTTGTGGGGTATGGGGGCAGCAGAAATGAGGAGATATTGGTGAAAGGGTACCAACTTCCAGTTATAAGATGAGTCAGTTCTGGGGATCCAATGCATAGCATTGTGATTACAGTTAACTATATACCATATTATATGCTTGAAAGTTGCTAAAAGAATGATGTGCTCACCACAAAAGAGAAACAGTAATTATGAGAGACATAATGTATGTGATGTCAGCTAACACTATAATGGTAATCACATTATAACGTATAATTATATTAAATCAACACATCATACACCTTAAACTTACACAATGTTATATGTCAACTATATTTCAATAGAGCTGGAAAAATACTTCCAGCCAATTCACATATTTTAAGCATAATTATTTTATCAATGTCCACTGTGCAAATTTTTTTATAAATTTTTTTATTTTTAATAAACATACAAAGTATTTTTATCCCCAGGGTACATGTCTGTGAATCGCCACACTGTGCAAATTTTAAACTTTCTAGGATTGATGAGAAAAAAAAGTTAGCTGGCACACTTTTATTCAGCCACCTCTGGAGACATCAGGCTTTCATTTTTCAAGTGCTAAACAGCCGCTTCTGGAATATATATTTCTGGCTAGAATACTATAAATGTTAATTAATTGACCCAAGAGATAGAGTGTACTCTCTATGTGTTTGTGGGCACCCCACTGAATATGCCAAAGGATCTCAAAATAAATCGCATTCAATATAGTAATTTTCAGGGATTCAGAATGAATCCCTCCCTCAGGACAAATTATGAATTCTCTAGACATTCTGCTAAATCTGACCTGAGAGATGTGAATTAAGTGTCACTGAAATAGGCTCCTCCCCCACCCAATCCACCACCCCAATTACTGTAAATGCTACAGAGGAGAAATCAACAAACATTTATGGAATGGAATGGAATTGACTTGGGAAGAACAGAGTCTTCTCATACTCCTTCAGCTCCAACACCAGAACAAAGAACAACCACAGGGAGCCTGATTTATTGTTGATATAGTTGATTGTCAAGGCCAAGGCGTCAGACTCACATACAAATAGGAGCTAAAGTGTCCTATGGGGACTGTGAAGATAGTCTTTATCCCAGGGCTCAGATTTAAACAAGATTTCAGTTTTAGACAATTCTATCAAATATTTTGTTTATAAAGCTTCAGATACCATGTATTTCTTCTGCCTTATTTTTTTCTCTGTTCTTTAAAAAAATAAAAATTGCTAGGATCCTCCTAAGAAAAAAAATATGTTTTCAGAGAGAAAAAAAAAAACTATTCATATTTGATAGCTCTTGCTATAAAGATGTTCAAGAATCTGGAACAACCTCCTTCCCAAGCTCATTGACTTTTACTGCTGGCAGACAATTGAATGGTGACAGGTCCTGAGCATTTAACTTGTTGGAGCATTTCTGCTCGGCTCCCAAACTATGTGACTCCTGGGAAACCTGCCAAACTTGAATGTTTTCTGCCAGATCTAATCGATTTTACAACCAACCTCTTTTTCATTGTAGCTCTAGTTCTCATACCTGACTATTGAGAAGGGCCATGGTTGGAAACAGAAATTTCTTTAGCCGCTCACAGTCAGAAGGAAAAGAGATTAAATTCACCCCCATCCTCCTGGTATTTAGCAGCAAAAGCAATTTAATTTCAAAATCAACATTCACAGTGCATGGTGTTCGGTGTGACTGTCGCTATTCAGCTATGAGACAAGCATCACCTAACAGTGCCATGGGAGTCTATAACCACACTAGCTTCTCTCCTACCTTGCTTGAAAAGATCACCTTTAACCTTACTTCAGCTCACACTATTCTCTATACAAAACACTAGCATTAAATAACAATAATAAATGAAACTGTCATCAAATTACTCATGCATGCTCATCTCTCCCACAAGCACACAAACTCTTTAAAACCAAAGGATTCATGATCACACCCATAACACTTAGCTCTGTGCCTGGCATGTTGTCAGAATCTTTGATGGGTCCAGGAGTCTTTCAACATTATGCACTTATTTCCAACCCTGGTAGCAAGTTCTCAATCCAACAGATTTACCCAGTGGCTTCACAGGCCCTAAGGATATAACACCCAAGCAATGGGATAAATTCATCAGGAACAGGAAAAAAAATGGCTTCTCTCCATCTCTCTCTCTCTAAGATTTAAATATCAGAGAAGATGAGCAGAACAAGAGGGTTGGGTATTTCCAGTGTTCTATATTGAAATGGCAAGAACAAGCTTGGGTAGACTAGAAATGGCATGAGTTTGTTGCCAGGTTAAGAAAGGTGCCTGACAATTAGAGCAAGGGGACCTATACAAGGAGGAATGACACCAAGACATGCTTCACTAAGTGTTAAATAATGTTTTGTGTTGGCTTTGGCATGAAGGTACCAGTAGGAAAAACTTGAAAGCAAAGAAATAAAGAACCAATTTCAAAAACAAAATGGCAAGTGAGAAATATAACAAAATAAGATTTTCTTGATGTAAACAGAAAGTGTAAATCACTGTGGTTAATACAGACCAAAATTCCTAACTCTACCACTATTTGAATGCTGGATTTGCTATTAGCCATCTGACTAATCAAATTACAAATATGAAATATGATAGATAGATAGATAGATAGATAGATGATAGATAAATAGATGATACATAGATGGATGATAGATGATATATAGATACATGTTAGATAGATGATTGATAGATAGACAGATAGATAGATAGATAATCTACCATGGCTTCAAAACACACGCTGGAGTCTACACAGTATCATGCTAAGCAAAGTAGTCAGAAAAAGATGAATACCATATGATTGTTCTCATATGTGGAATTTAAGAAACAAAAAGAATGAGCAAAGGGGAGAGAAAGAGAGCAAGGGGCAAACAAAGAAGCAAACCCTTAACTACAGAGAACAAACTGCTGGTTACTGAGGGGAGGTGGGCAGGGGGGTGGGTGAGATAGGTGATGACGATTAAGGAGGGCGCTTGGGATGAGCACCAGGTGCGTACGGAAGTGTTGGATCACCATGTCATACCCCTGAAACTAATACTACACTGTGTGTTAACTAACTGGAATTTAAATAAAAACCTAAAAGAAAAATAAAAGAAAAGAATCATACACGGATCAGAAGAGGCAAGTTGCTTGAAATTACACACTTTGATAGATCATGAACAAAGGAACAAGCCACATCCAGCTGTGATGTGGAAAACTGATTTCATGTTTTGGTCTCATGTGGTTTCCTTTTCAGTCATTAGCTGTCAAAAGAATGAGATAAAAAGATGAAGGCTGACCCTGTTAGCCTATTTTTGATGGGCTATCAGTCCAAAGAAGGAAAGAAAGCATCATGTGGAACCAGAAAAGACCCCGAATAGCCAGAGGAATGTTGAAAAAGAAAGCCAAAGTTGGTGGCATCACGATTCCGGACTTCAAGCTCTATTACAAAGCTGTCACCATCAAGACATTATGGTGCTGGCACAAAAACAGACACATAGATCAATGGAACAGAATAGAGAGCCCAGAAATAGACCCTCAACTCTATGGTCAACTAATCTTTGACAAAGCAGGAAAGAATGTTCAATGGAAAAAAGACAGTCTCTTCAACAAATGGTGTTGGGAAAATTGGACAGCCACATGCAGAAAAATGAAACTGGACCATTTCCTTATACCACACAAGAAAATAGACTCAAAATGAATGAAGGACCTCAACGTGAGAAAGAACTCCATCAAAATCCTTGAGGAGCCCACAGGCAGCAACCTCTTCGACCTCAGCCACAGCAACTTCTTCCTCAGCCACAGCAACTTCTTCCTAGAAACACTGCCAAAGGCAAGGGAAGCAAGAGCAAAATGAACTATTGGGACTTCATCAAGATCAAAACTTTTGCACAGCAAAGTAAACAGTTAACAAAACCAAAAGACAACTGACAGAATGGGAGATGATGTTTGCAAACAACATATCAGATAAAGGGCTAGCATCCAAAATCTATAAAGAACTTATCCAACTCAACACCTAAAGAACAAATAACCCAATCAAGAAACGGGCAGAGGACATGAACAGACATTTCTGCAAAGAAGATATCCAGATGGCCAAGAGACACATGAAAAAGTGCTCCACATCACTCGGCATCAGGGAAATACAAATCAAAACCACAATGAGATACCACCTCACACCAGTCAGAATGGCGAAAATTAACTAGTCAGGGAATGACAGTTACTGGCAAGGATGCAGAGAAAGGGGAACCCTCCCACACTGTTGGTGGGAATGCAAGCTGGTGCAACCACTCTGGAAAACAGCATGGAGGTTCCTCAAAAAGTTGAAAATAGAGCTACCCTATGACCTAGCAATCGCACTACTGGGTATTTACCCTAAAAATACAAATGTAGTGATCCGAAGGGGCAGGTGCACCTGAATGTTTATAGCAGCAATGTGCACAATAGCCAAACTATGGAAAGAGTCTAGATGTCCAACAACAGATGAATGAATAAAGAAGATGTGGTATATATACAATGGAATATTATACAACCATCAAAAGAAGTGAAATCTTGCCAATTGTGATGATGTGGCTGGAACTAGAGGGTATTATGCTTAGTGAAATAAGTCAATCAGAGAAAGACAATTATCATATGATCTCCCTGATATGAGGAAATTGAGAGGGAACGTGGTGGGTTTGGGGGGTAGGAAAGGAATAAA
This sequence comes from Mellivora capensis, assembly GCA_004024625.1. Lineage (NCBI taxonomy): Eukaryota > Metazoa > Chordata > Mammalia > Carnivora > Mustelidae > Mellivora > Mellivora capensis. The sequence goes on from PISX010011786.1 coordinate 16,357, forward strand.
TGAAACAAGATGGGATCAGGAGGGAGACAAACCATAAAAGACTCTTAATCTCACAAAACAAACTGAGGGTTGCCAGGGGGAGGGAGGTAGGGAGAGGGTGGTTGGGTTATGGACATTGGGGAAGGTATGTACTATGATGAGTGCTGCGAAGTGTGTAAACATGGTGGTTCACAGACCTGTACCCCGGGGCTAATAATACATTATATGTTAAAAAAAATAAAAAATTATTTTTTAAAAAGGACAGAAAAAGAGGTGCTTACCCAATTATAAAAAGCTGTTTTATGCAAAGACATGAGTTAACATTTAAAGAAATTTACTGTCTGCAGAACCACTTCTGATTCAAGGCATTAATATGTGATTTTCATTAACGTGTCCAGACCTAAACATTGTGGCCAGGCCAGCTAAGAAGATGGGAATTAACCTTCCCTAAACCATCGCAGCTTCACAGAGTGTAGACGTGTCAGATAAAATTCAGGACACCAATTTTGAATCTCAGATAGGGGATGATTTTTTAAGGGTAAGTCTACATAAATATTTCATGGAGTATTCCTATTCTAGGAAATTATTTGTTGCATATCTAAAATTCAGATTTAATTGTGCATTCCATGTTTTTATTCCCTAAATCAGGCAACCCTACATGTGTAAAGTAATACCTGAATTTCTAAATACAAGAAAAATATCACATAGCTTGTCAAAAATTGCAGTCAAATGCTCATATTCTGACAGCTACTCAGAGGTGAGTATGTTTTCCTTCAAAAACATTCCTACAAATGTTTTCATTTGTAGCCAAATTGAACCATGAACACGGCCATTATTTTACATTCAGAATAACAAAGAACATTTAAAAAAGGATCACAGTTCTTTTCTCCTTCCAGCCCCTGAAGTCCTGGCCATGCTGTTTCCCTTGCTTTTAACAGTGGATCTGCAATGCAATGTAAGTTGCCTCATAAAGTTGTAAGGTGGGGAACATGATAAGGTAAGTTGGGTTGTCACCTAGGCACAAAATTTAGGGGAAAGCACCAAAAAACTCACAAACCAAACTACATCACTTTTTAATGAATCACTTTTAAAAATCAAAATGAATGCAAAAATTTCATGATAAATAAAATCTCAAAAATTTAAGTGAAGACAGACTGACCCCACATTGTAGTGATTTGGACCCACTTGCCTCCCCCTCAACCCAGCCCTAGTTCTTAACCTTCAAGACACTGAGGATATACCCGTGTCCACCTTGGACCTTTTCCCACCTGCTCTGTTGAGAGTGAGAGCTCTCTGCTCAGCATCTGTGGTCCAACTACATGGGCTGTTGTCGTTGTAACTTGGACTGAGATTCCCTGAAACCAGCCTGGGCCACCCATACATAATCAAGCTATGTAACGCACAGCAAGGTCATATCTAATGGGACCCCATTTTCACCATAGCCAGGATAGATAAGGACAGTTCTCTTTTTTCTAATCTGTGTTTAAATGCTCTATGAACAAGCCCTCAATCCAGTGCTTCTAACATGGAGTCTTATATGGTAAGGCACATTTAATCTTTCAACCAGGAACTAATTCTTTCAATATAGACCTAGGGGCTGTTTGCCTTACCCTCATTTTAAGTGCAGCCAGATCCTCTTCATGCATGTGGTATGGACCACATAAATAACTGTGCCATGTGAAACCACACAAAGCGATTTTACTAATTCATGGGCAGAATTACAGTTATTTCGTAACTTTAAAAAATTTTTGTCAAAGGTTTAAAAGTTTCCTGTTGTTGGTTATAACTATATAGAAAGGAAAAAAATAGAGTAAAGTTAATATTCATTTAATACACTAATTTAAAACATTAGAAACATGGAGAATTAAAATATGTTTATTTCTTTGTTAAAAAAATAAAAACTTATCAAGAATAGTTGGAAGACCACTTTGCTTTCTTCTCATCATGTAACTTAAAATATGAAGTGAGTATTGTTTTCTGTTCTGGGGAACTGTCATACTCTTTTCAGTCTGGATCTGTTGCAACATTTTTCCTTTACGTTTTTCATGTCATGAGGTATCTCTGAGAGTTCCTCTGTTGTGAAGTTTTTGCTAATGTCACTTCCTCTGAGACATCATCCTTTTCACCTCAATAGCTTTCCTTATTTAGGTGAGTAATTCTGCATCACTAAGTCGTTCTCGCTGCACACCCAGGGTCTCTCAACCGCTGGCAGCGTCCGTTTTCCCACAGTCAGCTGGTCCTACAGCTGCATGTAACTTTCCATGTGAATTTCACTGTCAATATTATCACTTTGTGTTTCTCCACTAAGTTTTCATCTTTGTTGGCCAATTTCCTCTTCCTGCTATCTAGTTCTGTGAAATGCCATGTGGGTTTACTACTGAAGTCAAAGAGAAACACAACTACATGCTTTGCTCCTGGTGTGTGGGTAACCAATTTCCCATGGCTGGTCACCAACAGACTCTGTGAGAAGGGACATGATCAGTTATTGATCATGACAACCCATCGGTCATTTATATAGTGATTTATTTGTGAGGGAAGAGGTGACAGTGAAGTTTCTACTTCATGCAATCACACACCGTTAATATACTGTGGTAACTGAAATTTAAGCCATACTGTATATCCAACTAGATGGTGGCAACTGAAATCCATGCATATTGGAAATACGCAAAGTAAGGACTACCCATATTCTAATCCCTCTCTTAATACTCCTTCTAGAATTAAAATAGAATTGTCTGTATATGAGCCAAGTTACATAACTGAATTTAGTAGATTTTTCTCCTATTCCCATTCAAAGTATATTTTACACAAAATATATTTTCTTCGTTTCTCTGTCACTTTCCTCTTTGGAAATGATATACATTCTGATAAACTTGTCCCTACCAACAACTCATAAAAAAGGATAAAGAGGAATCCTAGGGCTCTGTCTCTCTTCCAGACAACATGTGCAGATTACTGTCTAACCTCTCAGCAACTTTGCTGAGGCCATCTCTATTCCAACGTCCTTATAAGGATAATTTAAGGCCTGAGAATTTCATAGCTTCCCCTGAAGTGAGGATTCTGTATGTGAACCATCAACTAAGCAGATTCAGTTACTGAGATTTGGAAGATGGAAGTCAACACCAAGAGCTTCAGGCTTGCCCACGCATGGTCTTCTATGACGGTAGCCACAAAGACTTTTAAAGGTTCAGTTCCTAGTGCTGTGGGTGCCAAGAGACGGTGACATCAGAGGCAGTAGATTTCCACTGGAAGAGTCCAGTATCTGGATGGTGCATGCAAAGTTGGTTATCTGGCACTCCTGGAAATTACATAAGCAGCCCTACATCCCCTAGTAAATCCCTTTCTGCTTTAACTAGCTAGACCGGACATTGTTATCTGCAACAATCATTCTGAGAGATACAGGTGTTAATTTGCAGACTAGCTCAAATGATACTACATAACCAACTGCTTTCTTTTCTGTGTAGATTTTCTAGAGATAAAAACAATTCAAGTGAGAAAGAAATTATCTCAGACAACAAATAAAAATTGTTCTACCCAAATGCAGTGAACTATGTGCATATTCTATCTTCAGTTCTTCAAACATATTAATATTAAAACAATGAGCCAGAAAATTCAGACATCTTTAAGTTCAAATGTGTTTTATGTTTCCCATTTCATTAAAACTTGATTTCCTAAACACCTAGATGCCCGGTTCCTGCCATGATGATTCCCTTTCAATACAAGAACCCATATTTTCCATTAATGGCAACTTTACAAAGCAAGCAACTCAGAACAAAGGATGGAGGTGAAAGAGAAAACAGTAAGAAATTTATGCCACGTTATCCCTTCAAAAGAGATGTGCCATAATTTGTTTCACAAGAGAAGATAATAAATAAATATATTTCTTTAAAAATGTTGTGGATGGGGCACCTGGGTGGCTCAGTCATCTGACTTGATTTTTTGGCTTAGGTCATGATCTCAGGATCATGAGATTAAGCCCTGCATCAGGCTCTGCACTCAGCAGAGAGTCTGCTTGAGAAACTTCCTCCCTCTCCTTCTGCTCCTGCCCCAAAATGCACATTCTCTGTCTCCCTCTGTCCCTCTCACTCTTACTCTCTCTTTCTCTCCTTCTCTTTCAAAATAACTAAATAAATATTTTTTAAAATGTCGTGGAAGCATTTATCTCCAGTAAAAGCTTAGGTTTATTTTTTTTTAGTCTGGAATGTCAAAAGCATCTTATTTTTCACCATTCCCCCAGCAAACACATTACCTAATGCTTAAAGTTCAAGGTAAGTGATTGAAAAGACTTACATTTTTATCAAAGTTCTGATACACTACCTCTATGAGTTTAGGTCAATCATTCAACCCTGATTCTCTATTTCCCAGTCTACAAAATGAGGACTATGGTATAAATAAATGGCCTCCAAGATTTCTTCCAGGGCTAACTTGGTTTGTTTCTATGATGTTGAATGTAAGATTTATATATGCCGGAGTCAAAAAATGTCTTCAGGACTGTGAACTCATTTTGTGCCTCCAATGATACCATGAGAACAAAAGTATTCAGTTTTCCACAGGATTTCTAGCTAATAGCTTATTCTGAATTATAAATGTAATCATGTTCTTTTTAACAAAGGCATGTTTTCAGCTAAATGAGTTATTTTTAACTAATATTGCCATCCATCAAACATTGGCAATGCTTTAAGCATGTGCGGTCATTTGTCACAACCCTCTGAGGTGCTACACATGAAACAACTGAAACAAAGAAGGATAACTAAGTTGATGTGGGAAATAGATTTTCTGAGTAGAAATTAGACTCCAGAGTCCACGTATTGAATACCAATGTAAAATTCTTATCCCTCACTAATAATAATGTATGAGATAATCTAGAATTAAGTAAATAAAAATTATAGGCATATGCATAATTTTTAAAGATGTTTGGCATGAAAGGTTAACATCTTTCAAGTGCATTAGAATATTCCTTTTGAGGCTCTATTAGAAGATGTAAAATGACTAAGTCGAAGCTGAATTCCCCTTAGCTTTAAATGTCTTCAGGCCAGGAATCTTTAACAGCCTTTCTTTACCTGATAATTTCCGAATTCTATGACCCAACTCCTGTTTGGAAACACTTCATATCCAACAAATTACCTTCTTACCTTGTCTTCATCTTACGGCACGATACTGACCAAGATATGCCTTTCTTTTACACAATGGCAATCTTCAAATTCCAAGTAACATGTAATCAACCCTCTCCTCGGACTCTACCTGTTTCCTCATTTTGCTGCCTGGAATATAGATGCCATCCAGGTGAAAATGACCCGCAGCAAGCAACAAGATAGGAGTGTGGCCCCCTCACACCATAGAGGCCTCATTGTGGCAGCCCTGAACTCACTGCCTGGACTTCATGTGACAGAAGAGTGAGTTCTGCCTGGCTTAAGCGTCTATAATTTAAGATTTTCTATCACATGCAGTTGAATTTAGCCTTAACTATATACACAAATATTTACATATGTTTTTGAAATATTGAAGTAGTATAAAATGTTGTGCTGCAGAATGTAACAAAACTTGACAATCTTTTGGGTCTGAAACATATAAAACTATTTCACTCTTCTTTTAAAAGATTTTATTTATTTATTTGACAGAGAAAGAGAGTAAATGAGAGAGAGCATGAGCAGGGGGAAGGGGCAGAGGGAGAGAGAGAAGCTCCCTGGGGAGCAGGGAGCCCAATGTGGGGCTTGATCCCAGAATTCCAGGATCATGACCTAAGCTGAAGGTAGATGCTTAACCAACTGAGCCACCAGGGGCCCCTACTTCACTCATTTTAATGGCTGCATTTGTTCAATTAAAAAACCATGTATAGAATGGGTCCACCCATTTCATGCTTTTTAGCCATTCCTCATTGCTAAGGGTTATTTCCCAGCTTTAGCCATTATGAACAAAAGCCCCGGTCAACATCCTTGACTGTGCCTCTTTTTACACGTAGGAAAACATTTTGCTAGCAATCATTCCCTGCTGTAATTGCTAAGTCCAAAAGTATTCAGGTTTCCTTTCCTCATAGAAACTCCAGGTTGCCTTTCTAAATATCCTCCTATTTTATTCTCCAACCAGTGGTATGCCACTTGAAAGCAGAAGTGATGTGTATCAATCAAATCTGCCATTTTTAAATTTTAGAGCCCCGCCCCCCACCAAGCTTCTCTTTTAAAGACTAAAAATTGCCTGTATCTTTCTGTTTACTGTATGATATAGTTTTCAGAATTTCCATTGTCAAAGTAGTTCACACCATGTAGTCAGAACCTTTCAAACTGTACCAACCAAAACTATTCATATTACCACATGTCGAGTTGACAACCCTTTTTTATGATGGTTCAGATAGTAAATACTTTAGGTTTTATGGGCTAGATGATCTCTGTTAGAGCCGATCAATTCTGCCATTGCAGCACAAAATCAACCCAATCAATATATTAAAAAAATGAATGTCGGGGCACCCGATCCTAGGGTCCTGGGATTGAGCCCCACATCGGGCTCCCTGCTCACCAGGAAGTCTGCTTCTCCCTCTCCCATTCCCCCTGCTTGTGTTCCCTCTCTCTCCGTGTCTCTCCCTGTCACATAAATAAATAAAAATCTTTTTAAAAAATGAATGTCTATGTTCCAATTAAATTTATTGGAAAAAAGCAGGTTGTTGACTAGATTTGACCCATAGGCTATATAGCATGTTATAAGTTATATTCTTACCATAATTTACCTTGATCTGAAAAATAGAACTCATAGTGAGGAATTAGGTGTGTCTAGAGGGAAACCTAAATTTAATTTAGAGCCTAGTATACAATGGGTGCACACTAAATGCTTGTTGAATTAATAAATAGGACAATTATGTATGAGGTCTGTGAATAATCCTACACCTAACAGAAAAGGAGAATACATCTAAAAAAAAAAACACCGCAGGAGAAAAAATCAGTAAGAGAATAACTTCTCAGTGTTCTCACTAAGGAGCAAGAATAGATTGTTATATAAAACTGAAGTGGGAATTCATGGTAGAAAATATGTTGAGATGAATACAAAGATGAAGAGGAAGCTAGCTGAAGAAACTCAAAATGCAATCATGAAATGTAGGTCTCCTTTCAAGGCAAGAAGGTATAAAACTGAGATGTATCCTATCACAGAACTTTGCGTTTTGTGATTATAAATAAAGCTGATCCTTTTCTTTCTAAATGAACATTTCTTTATAGTTTACCAAAGATTAATAATCAATCAAATAAGCACTAATTGAGTGCTTACCACATGTCAGACACAGAATAAGGAATTCTCCATCATTGTCTCATTGAATCACTGCAGCCATATGAAATCAGTAGGGTTTTTTCCTCCACTGAACAAATCATGAAATGAGAGCTGAAGGAAGGTAAAGTAACTGTACTGAAGTCACAAAGCAAGTGTACTACTTAGACCAGTGCTCACTGCTGAAGAAGAAGGAGAAGAAGAAGAAGGACTCAAAAGCCATTTGGTGCGTATTAAAAACCACTTTATATTCTCTCATGACTTTGTAAGTTGACTGGCAGTTTCTCCCTCTTCCCATGATCATCACTGAAGCTAAAAATGTCCCCTGGCTTTTGCCTGGCAGGTAGCTGGAGCTGTTAACCAGAGATCCTCAGGCTTCCATGTGGAGTCTCCATTAGGCATGAGTTGCTCACCATAGGGCATCTGGGTCCCAAGCAGCAGAAAGTAAAAGGTGGTGGACCTCCACATCATGAGTTAGTACACCTCTTTCATTGCATTCTGTAAGTCAAAGTCAGCCAGCCAGATTCAAGTGGAGAGCAAATAAGCTCTACCTCTGGAGGTAAGGAGTGACCAACATGTACCAAGAGTGAAGAAATTACTGGTGGCCATCTTTGGAGATAACTATCACACAGTAATTCATAATAATATATAAGCAAGAAATAAACATAATACAAATTATTTCTCACCTAAATAACAATTGGAAGTGAAGGCTTCTTGGCCATCAGGCAGCTCCCCTCCATGCAGTAATTCAGATACCAAAACCCTTTACAATTTATCAGCTCACAATCATTTTTATCTAGCAAAAGGAAGAAAGGAAAACATGGAGAAGACAGCCACTTCTTAAAAGCCTCAGGGGAAGTGATATACATACTTCCAATGACAACCCATAGTCAGTAGTGACAGAAGCACAACCAAACATGTGCAGGGTTAGGAAATATTCTTAGTCACTGATTGGACAGCCATTCCATCCCTCTTTGCCTCTTCCCTTCAAAGAAACAGTCTGGCTAATCATCTTTGCCAACACTAGTAAGGGGAAAAGCCAGAACCAGAGCCTACATCTACATCATTCTAGAACATATGCTCTCTCCATTATGCCAAGAGAGAGAAATGCCTACTGTAAAGACCTTGTGGGAAGAGGAAAAATAAACTAAGTAAAAAAATAAGCTACCCTAATTACTGCAATTATGATATACATTACGTACTATGGGAGAAGAATATGTCATTAAAAGATGAGGTCAGAGAAATAAAAAGGCAGTGGGGAAAAGACACTATATGTGACAACGGCAAACCCCTGAAGGACTTTAATACAAGCATGGCTTGGCAAGACTTTAGAAATATCATCCTGGGGTGCCTGGGTGGCTCAGTCATTTAATCATCTTGACTCTTGATTTCTGCTCAGGTCATGACCTCAAGGTCTTGAAATGGAGAGCCATGCCAAGCTCCATGTTCACTGAGGAGTCTGCTTGACTCTCCCTCTCCTTCTGCCCCTTCCTCACTCTTTTTTTTTTTTTTTTTAGATTTTATTTATTTATTTGACAGACAGAGATCACAAGTAGGCAGAGAGGCAGGCAGAGAGAGAGAGGAGGAAGCAGGCTCCCTGCTGAGCAGAGAGCCTGATGTAGGGCTCGATCCCAGAACCCTGGGATCATGACCTGAGCTGAAGGCAGAAGCCCTAACCCACTGAGCCACCCAGGCGCCCTTGCCCCTTCCTCACTCTTAATAAAGCTTAAAAATAGAAGATGATGAAGAAGAAATATCATTCTGTCCATATGATCCAACATAAAGATTGAACAATGGACCTTGAATGGTATATTAAATTCATTTATCAGAACAAAGCTTATTTATCTGGGGAATAAGATCTTTTCATGAAAAGAATTTAAATTATCTCTATTGCTCAAGTCTTGTACATAATTTTCCTTTCTCTTATAACCTGTCTATGCTATCCTTTCCAGGATGTAGATCATTCTTCTCAGTAGAAAAAGGTGAAAGAAAATGGGACTTGAAAAGTGGTTTTATGTGTGTGTGTTTTTTACAAAAAGACAGCTTGTTCTTTTTTGTTTCTGAGATAGCTTTAGATATATTTTCAAATATACATCACATTTTTTAACATTACTTCTAACTGAAAGGAACAAGTAAGGTACCATAAAGCAATTGGGATAGGTTTGGAAGAGGAAGCTAGTGGACTGATAATAATGTGAAGGGCATGTAACCATGAAATTCCATGTCATGACTTTAGAAAGAATGGAGAAGCTAATTATGTGAGGAAATGGGGGTGAAAGTAACTTTATCATGGTAATCATTTCACAATATATACGTGTACCAAGTCATCACTTTGTAGCCATAAACTTACATATTTTACATGTCAATAATATCCCAGTAAAGCTGAAAAAAATGCAGAAACACTAAAGACTTCGTGGGGATTCATCTTATCTAGGCTGTGTTTTTGGAAGGCAACTAGAGTATGATTTGGGGAAAAAAAAGGATTAAAATGCAAGTACCGTCTTAGTCGTTTGGGCTGCTCTAACAGAATGCCATGGACTGGCTGGCTTATAAACAACAGCAATTCATTTCTCACAGTTCTGGAAGCCGGAAGTCCAAGATAACGTTCTGGCAGATTCAGTGTCTAGTGAAAGCGTACTTCCTCATTCAGAAATGGCATCTGCTCACCGTGTTGTCACGTGGTAGAAGAGGTGAAATAGCTCTCACAAGCTTCTAAGAATATGAATCCCATTTATGAAGGTTCTGCCCTCATGACCATAATCACCTCCCAAAAGCTCCACCTCCTAATACACTGGGAATTGGCTTTTGATACATGAATTTTGAGGGGGACACAAACATTTAGCTTTTAGTAGGCACCTAGACCCCCAGTTATAAATTTATTAGTTATGTAGATAGGAGATATTGCATGAAGGGCTGGACTATGTAGTGGCAGAGGGGAGTGAAAAGAATCTGAGTACAGGACTCCTGGGTGGCTCAGTTGGTTAAGCATCTGCCTTTGGCTCAAGTCATGATCCTAGGGTCCTGGGATCGAGTCTCACATTGGGCTCCTTGCTCAGCGGGGAGCCTACTTCTCCCTCTGCAGTTGTTCCCTCTGCTTGTGCTCCCTTCCTCTCTGACAAATAAATAAATAAATCTTTAGAAAGAATCTGAGCACTACAGGAGAAGCTGGGAAAATGGAAGCCAATGCTAGGGTTTCTCCTCAATGAAACTCAAAAACTGGCAAGTCCATGAGCCCAGAAAGGTCATTCTCGAGTTTGGAAGGATTAGGAGGCATTTTGTTTTATTTTGTTTTGTTTTGTTTTAACAATTTGAAATAAAGGTTTTGTCATGAAATCACTACAGAATATCAAAGAAAATATTATAAATTCACAGCTGGTGACCAGGAAAGAGATTCAGGTTACATAAGTTTGAGGACAAAAATAACTGGTTCTAGTTTCCTAGCTGCTGGTTCCTAGAAACTGGTTTTTGGCAATATCTCCCAAGCACGAGTCAAAATTTCTCACATATATGGTGTTTATTTGCTTGAGATTTTAGGTATAGGCAGTGTGTGTGTGTGTGTGTGTGTGTGTGTGTGTGTGTCTATGCCTCCAGGTTGATGAGTGGGTACTCATGTGTGCTCACATGTGCAACTATACATTTTTTCTTGGCTAAGGTAAGAAAATAAACTAATTGGAAATAAAAAATACAAAAATTATTGACTCAGAACTTTCCAACTTACTAGTTTAGTACCCTGGAACCCTCAGCCCAGTAACAACTGAATTGTTCATAGCAAGGTGAGTGTATTTTCCTTCACAGTAAAAATTGCCACCTAATAAGTTTTTTTCTATTGCCATCACTTGACATTTGCTTGTATTCCAAAAGGATTAGTGCACAGCAGAAAAAGCACATAGTTACTGTGTCTATATAAAATTAACTTTTTTATCCCCAAAATCACAAATTCCTACAGATCAAAGCTCCGACTGTTGAGTAAAAAGTTACATTTGGACATGATCATAAAACTAAACTCTTTTAAGTTCTTATGAAATTTGAAGTTAATAAAAGTCATATGAAATAATCCCCTGCACATAGAAGTCTACTGATTTACATTTTAATGAAAATGGAACAATACTTAGAAAAAAATAAACTTTTCAAAGCATATGAAAATAAATTCACTTTGGGACACGGGTCTGGAGTTCTGAACATTCTTCTGGTCTTTGAAACCCCACACCCTCAGAAATTCTTCTGGGACCCAGAATTCATAGACATACTTTACTCTTCCTATCCCTACCTCTTATCTCTCTTTTTTTAATCCTAATTTATAACATTCGTCAAGCCCAGATAGGATGAAAGTAATGTAAACAGGCAGCTATGGGCAGATTTTGTTGTAAAAATAGAAACTAAAGGCTTGGAGCTGTATCTGAGTCTCGTTTGCTTGGCAGTGATGTAGATGTTCAGACAAACTTTCACTGGAAGGTATGGCTATAAATAAAAATGTTCCAAAGAGAAAGTAACAAAATGGCATCTCTTTCCATGTGAACGCACAGTGGGGTTGGATCCTTTCCTCCTTTCTGTAAATCAGACAGGCATTGGGCTTCCTAGTGGCTACTCGGAAGACCTTTAATAAGTCCTAGTTATAACCGGGAGGAAAACCCCTCACTATTCATATGAACTGACCCATTTTATAGGCAGTCAGGAATTTCAGGAATTTAATCTATAAGTAGAGGAATTTAAAGGCCATTCAGCTAGCAGCTGTTGCAATGAAGGACTTGAGATTCAAATAAAGATCTTTTATTGACCTGGGACGCATCACTGTCAACTCTAGCTCACACAGGGTAAGATCCCATCCTGCTCCGTGTTCTAACACCTTTGCCATCTTCCCTATGGCAACAATCACTTCACCTCCTTTTTACTGGGATAAGAAATCCTTCAGATAACTGATCTATCTGTCAAGTGATGTTTAGGGGCATCCTTGGCTAAAAGAAGTTATAAATCATGAAGAACAAATAACGTTATCACTCTTTCTGGGGGAGAAGAGCATTCTTTTCAACGGGAAATGTATGTGATCCATATATTTTAAGAAAGCCGAATGATGATGAATGGGGACAGAAGAAAGGAGAAGTGATATCAGAGGCTGATGGCAGATTAAGGCAGCAGAGTCAGAATGTAACCAAAAACTCACATTATCTAGATAAACAACAGCACACACTGAACTAGTCCATCACAGATGAGGAAGTTGCCTGAGAAAGAGAGACCTTGCTTTGACTTTCAGCCTGGGAGTTCTGAAAGTGATCTGAAACCAGCCTCTTCCTCAGAGTCCCGAAGGCACACTCCCCTCCACTCCTTTTATGACCATTAAGATCTCATATTCTTTTTTAAATATGAAATCATGTGCAGACATAGGTATTCCTTCATTTTAGGAATGTAAATAATATATTAAATGTAAAGTTTCAAACTATGCACACTACACTCAAAAAGTGTCCTTTACCCTTCTTTGAAGGTCTTCTAAAATCAAGTGGTCGGTGGGTGTGGCCTTCCAGATGATTACAGGTACTAATTTAACCAGCTGCTATGGGACTTCCTGTTATCAGGATAGGTAGATTGGATGGAAATTGTCAACTACAGATTCTAGGAAAAGTTTTCAATTAGCAATAAACACGCCTAGGATAAACCTCATTGGCTACAATACTGCCACTGCACAAATCTCAACTACAGATTCTGACTGGGGAGCCAGTCCTCTAGACACCGGTTTCCCTGCCACACAGCTGCCAGACTTCCCATCTCACCAAAATAAAATAAAATAAAATAAAATAAAATAAAATAAAATAAAATAAAATAAAATAAAATAAATAAAAATTTAAAAATTCCAATGTCATCACATACCCACTTTCATTTTTTTTAATTGAAGTATAGTTGAATGTAATATAACATTAGTTTCAAGTATACAACATAGCAATTTGACAATTACATACATTATAATATCCTCACCACAGTAAATTGAGTTATTGTCTGTCACTGGAAAGTTGTTACAATATTACTATGTTCCTTATCCTGTACTTTTTGTCCCTGTGACTTATTTATTTTATAACTTATTTATCTTATAATGTTGCACATCTTAATCCTCTTCACCTCCTTTGCCCATCCCTCCAGTCCCCTCCCCTCTGGAAACCACTAGCTTGTTCTTCATATTTACTAGTCTGTTTCTCTCTTTGTGGTTTGTCTATTTTTTTGTTTTGTTTTGTTTTGCTTTTTAGATTATACGTATAAGTGAAATCGTATAACACTCGTCTTTTTCTGTCTTATTTATTTCACTTAGCATAATACAACCTAGGTTTCCCCATGTTGTCACAAATGACAAGATTTCATTCCTTGTATGCCGAGTAATATCCCTTTGTCACATCTTTTGTTTGTTGTTGCTGTTGTTTTACTTTTTTTTTCTTTCTTCCCCCTTTTTATTGAAGCAGAGTTGACACACAACATTACATGAGTTTCAGGTGTACAACACAGTGATTTGACAAGTCTGCACCTGATGCTTGGCTCCCTACAAATGGAGCTACCCTCTGTCACCACACAACACTCATATGATTCCATTACCTATATTCCTTACACTGTACCTTTTATCCCCATGACTTACTCATGCTATACCTGGAAGCCAGTGTATCCCACTGCCCTCCACCCATCTTGCCCATCTCCCTCCCCCTTCTCCCTGCCCCCAACCCCCAAGCCCCCTCCCCCCACCTCCACCCCCGGCAATCATCAGTTTGTTCTCTTATGCCGTGTCTTCTTTCTCTATTCATCTATTAATGGACACGTCGGCTGCTTCCATACATGCCCACTTCTAATGTTCCTTATCCTCCCTGTTGCCTTAAGGATGAATTCCAGACTCGATATACTATATTACAGTCCTTCTCTACTGACCTCAGCTTGCTATTCAACCTCACCTCCCATAATTCACATCTTTCTCACAAAATCTAGCTTCCAACTAAAATGATCCTCCCTTTCCATTCATAACTTCACCTGTACTACCAGCCCTACTAGGAATGTACTTCATCTGTACTACCAGCCCTATAGGAATAAAATAGAATTCTTCGGTCCTTGTGGCAAGGCACAGGCTTCTTTGTCATGCCCCTGCTCAAAGTTCCAATCTTTTGTCGTGACCTCCACAAGGACTCAAAGCAGAAACAGTTACCCTGTGCTCTATTTCCACAATATCTATCTGTCGCATCGCTACAAAGTTGAAACTGGCCTTCACATATCCTGGCATTCGGAGTTTAAGATCTTCCCATGTATTGTGCTAGATACAAAAAGAATACCAGGGTAAGAAAGACACAGTTCCTCTCATTAAGATGCTAAAAGGTTTGTATGTAAATAGCTATTAATTGCAGGCAGAATAAGGATCCCCAAAAGTGTAATCAACACATTATTGAAATTTAAAGATGAATATAATTATATCGCACGGTGGGATCAGAAAAAAATTACAGGAAGACCTTGCCGTGTGAAATGAGCCAGGAGGCTTAGGTAAAACTAATCAAGGAGAATTGGATTAAAGGAGTGGACGAAATGAATCTGGGAGAAGTAGGTCCTCTCATTGGCCTGGAACCCCAAGAGTTAGGGAAATAGGCAGGAAACTTTCTAAAAGGTATTTCTCTCAAACATGATCATGCAGGCCTGACTGAGAAATTTATGTCTTGTTTCCATAGCAACCAGAAACCTTTAAAGGCTTTGGAGTAAGGAAACCTCAGGATCTGAACCTCCCTAAATTCAGGAAAACATCCCTATGAAATTTTCAGGGATTGAGAAATTGTCTCTGCCAACTTTAAAAAGCAGAAGAAATAAGATGAGCATTGATTTATGGTGCTTGATTCAAATGAGTTTGCAGCTAACAAGAATAACTGTCCCCTAATGGTTCGTCAAGCTTCAGCAGAGACAATATTAAGTAGAAATTTGAAATTTTTATAAATTGGACTATTTGGCCATTAAAAATAGATAAAATAGCATGTGTGCATGTTTAAATTAGGACAGAGAAAGAGTTTGTTGCTATATTATGTCAATACAAACTGTATATTGAGTGGGAAGAATTAAAAAGTTGGTTTATAAAATCAATTAATCAAACCAATTAACACCAAGTAAGTGAAGCAATTGGTACTATATAACACTTTTTTTCTTACATTTTTTGTTTTGTTTTGTTTTATTTTCAACTGGAAAGCATGGCTGAGGAGTCTCTTCAAGTTCATGGTGTTAGAAATATAGCCAAATCCAAAACAAATTTAACTTCAAATTTCTGCTTTAACTATTATAACCCTTAAATTAAACACTTATATTCAAAATAGTGGTTCCAAATAATATTTTAATATATTTTTATTATGTGGAAGTTAATATGGTAGTTTATTATAAGATATTTTTAAAAATAATTCCCTCTCAAAACAGAAAAGTAATGACTTTTGAACCTAATGGAAAAACAAATCTTCAGATAGAAAACAAAAATCAAGCAGATGATGGGCTTTAACAAAAAAGAAACTGAGGCCTGGAAGAATTATGAATATTTCTCAGTAACCAGGAAATACTTAAATTTTGCAAGTCTTAAGCTGATTATTTGACTGATACCCAGTAACATACATTTAGTCACAGTGGAAGATACTTTTTTCATTCAATTAATTGCACTTCAATCCTTGACCAACCTATTTTCGACAGTAACCACAGCTGCTTATGTTCATGAGCAACCTAGAAATAAACCTACTGCTATGTCAGCTCTTTGAGTTTAGAAATATTAGTTTCTGCTACCTACAGAGGAAAAACAGTTATATTAAGTCATTAGTGCGAAAGAAGACAAAGCTAAGTGCCTCTGATTTTCCCCCTGAATTCCAGGAACATATGTTAATCCTAAGGCAGGATTAAACTAGCAAACTTAAAAGTTAGCAAAAAAATTTATATCCCTTCCCCCCCACTGAATTTTCTCTGGTTAAGAAGGAAAAAGTAACCATTAAGGAAGGAACATGGATCTCCTAAAGGCATGACTTAGCAACCATCACACGCAGGAATGCCATTGACCCGGGCAAGTTTGCAGCAAGTTATCTAAAGAGATACGTGTAGGCATTCACTCATAGACGTATAAAAACGTATAAATAGGCACTAAACGGCATACCCAGAAATTTAAGGAAGTCACGCACAATTGAAATGGCCAAAAAACATATAATTTAATAGTGTTTCTGTAAGAGGTTTTTTTAAGAACAACATTAGCTGGATCTATCATGCCAGAATCCTCATCAAAACAATCCCCAAATGCACTGTTTAACATGAAATCTTGGAGACAGGGCAAGATGACTGAGAACTGAACGAAAAGTATTGAGTGTATGATGTACACAGAATTTAAGATAGGCTGCTATTTTTAATTGTAAATAATATGAATATTATCATGATGAACATTGCCATGTGGTTCTCATGTTAATGACCTGTTGCCCGACAATGGCAGGGTCCTCGTCTAGGACAAGAAAGTATCATCTCAGTGAGATCTTCTCGTTTCCACAGAGCCTGCCTGCTCTCTGCCTCTCACCTATTTCTACATCCTTCTCTCCTTCACACCGAATTGATCACTTCCTTGTATTAAACCAAGATACTCACTGCAGGCTCTTCTCTGTTAGAATTGCTCCAAGTCCAATTTTTAAAGTATATACCTTCTGCCTCAACCACCAATAACTCTTGCTTTCTAATTATGTTTCTCTTGACACTGCCTTTCTTTTTTTTTCTTATTGCAACAATTAGAAAATCTGTACAACACGGCAACCACAGGAGGTATGACACTCCTTAGAAACTTCCTTGGAAGGCAAATGTGTTATTGCTAATGCCTTTTACTATGACTGTCAAAGAAGGAATTCTGCATTTTTTCATAACTTCCAAATCATAGAAAAGATATCTCGGGGGAGTCACCTAAAATATTTTCCCCATTGGTCAGAAAACTTTTCATCTCTCATGGTGTCCTATCTCAAGTCACAGAAGTGACTGAAGTTAAAACCTATTCCTCAGGATGCTGTTTCAAAATTCCAGATCTACTGTGTAGAGATAAAAGATTAAAATGTTTTCTTTCGCAAACATTTGAAAGCATAGGGACTATATTTATGAGAAAACATTATCATCTGTTCTAGGCAGATCACCAACATACATTTGTTGAACAACTGATAGGCATTGAGCAATGGTAACAAATAAGTCACTGAGAGATTCTACAAAGAAATACAAGATCTGTGCCCTTATGAAGTTGTTAATCTGTTTATGAAGATAAGAAACAAATTCACAAGAAGATATACAACATGAATGCTACATGAGGGGTATTGAGCTTTATCTGTATGTGGCACTTGACAAAGTGGTCTCAGATCCATTATTGTATTTAATTCACACATGTTAACTTCATAAGACAGGTAGCTCCATATTAAAACAGAAAAAAGAAATAATAAGGTTCAGGCAGGTGAAATTAGTTGCCCAAAGACATAGCTAATAAGCAGCAAAGTTAGAATTGTTTTCAAGTTCTTTCTTTGCTAAACACAGAGATCTTCCCGCCATATCACTCCACCAGTTCAGGTTCAGTGAGGAAAATAGAGATAATGCCAAGAAGTTCCATAGAAGGAATTTGCTCTGCAGTTACAGATTGCAAGAGCTTGAAGGCCAACTGGAAAAGGAGAGGCATGCCTAAGATTAGCAACAGCCAGCATCTCTCCAGGTCTGGAGGGACATAGAAATGGTGTAATGATGTTGCCACCACCCAGTGGCCTAGCCTAGGGCCGCCTGGAGAAAACTAGCCCTAATGAGAGATGCCTGGGCACACTGAGACCATGAGGGATGGGCTTCCTGGAAGAAGCTAGAACCCCATGGAAGTCACCCCCTAAAGCGTGTGGGAGAGAATGAGAGGGAGTATAGGGAAAAGAAGACAGTAGAGCCAAAGAACAAGAACTTAGTAAGTTTACTTCCAAGAAGTGAACCTGATAAAACAAACACAAAGGTAGCATTCTGGAGAAATCAGATCAAGAGTTCTTAGGACACCTTGATGGCTGAGCCACTCATACTCAAGCTGGGCCTCGTCTACCTTCTGCCAAAGCCTACGTGATTCAAGCTATATCATGAGTTCTCTTGCCACTTTTATTTTCCTAGGTGATGTCTTCACTTCTCCTGGATTTAAATTTTATCTTTGTAAAGATAATCCTAAATTTCATACTCCAGACTAATTTCTCCTCTGGGCACCAGGATCTGGAGGGAATGACAGCTATTTTGAAATACACTGAGAAGAAGCAAGAGTATTCTAGAATGTGGCGGTGAGGAGAATAAAAACTGGGGTAACAAAAATAATAATAGATTTTGTACCGTACAAAGTATGTATATATTTCTAAGTTGTAACAAATGTTATGAGAAAAATTAAAAAGGGAGAGAGTAGTAAAGGGAAATCTACATTTTTAGGTTGGTCAGAGGGGCAAGGAGGGTCTTTCTGAAATTAAATTGAACCTGAGAATGACGAGGGGCAGATTTCCAAAAGAGAGATGTTTGGACAAAGGCAAGAAGAGAGAGTGAGGTGAAAAATAAATATATTTCAGAAAGAAATGCAGCATGCATCAAGCCTCCAAGGTGAGAAGGCTCACAGTAGGCTGAAGCGACCGAGAAACTTCCCGTGTTTGAGGAAAGGTGTGGCCCACAGAAAGATAACAGGTGGCAGGGGTGAAATGATAAGGGTTTTCCACATTCACTACCATCTCGAAGCCCACATATAGCTCAGCTCCAGTGGCCCTTCACCATCTCTCTCAATCTTTCCTCTCTGGGTTGATCTTCTATCATTACAGCCCACACACCCTAGGCTATAGCTCTCTATCCTCTCTCTCTCTTTGCGGGAAAATTTTCTCCTCCTATCTCCCCTTTCTCTACCTTGTAGTCTATCACTCACCATTCGTGCACCAAACCAGATGGCAAGCAGAGGCAGTTGCTCCATTCTCTGATGCCTAGAGTGTAATACCTTGTTCATACCTCCATTGTAAGGCTTGCTGCAATATATATGTAATTCGTCTTTTATATACTACTAGAATATGATATCCTCTAGTTCCTTAACCATAAATTATTCATCTTTGTAGCCTAGTGCTTAGTCTTGGCAAATATCAATAAACGTTCCTTGAAGAATGGAAATATTTGTAAGTGAGAGATAAATATTAATGAGATAAAAATATTGCATGTTTAGACAGATGTGAGTTGTATGGATTACATCAAAAAGAAGAAGAAGGGGGCGCCTGGGTGGCTCAGTGGGTTAAAGCCTCTGCCTTCAGCTCAGGTCGTGATCTCAGGGTCCTGGGATCAAGCCCTGCATCAGGCTCTCTGCTCAGCAGGGAGCCTGCTTCCTCCTCTTTCTCTGCCTGCCTCTCTGCCTCTTGTGATCTCTATCTGATGAATAAATAAAATCTTTAAAAAAAAAAAGAAGAAGAAGAAGAATCAATTCCATGTTTTATAATCTCTGCACAGGGACTGAGATGATTTGCACTTTTCTGAGCTGAGAGAATCTCGTGCTTTTTGTTGGTCACCGAGTTAAGAAAATTAATGATTCTTTTAAGCCAGTCTGAGTCTTGGAAATAGTAATATAAATGTTTTCTGGCGCTTGCATTTGATTCCTGCTTTCTATTTCCCATCTTCATAACTCTTCATGTACCTGCATTATTTGGTTGATATTCAGCAAATGAGGAAAGCTGTTATAGTAGCGTCGACAAAGCAGAGGCTCTGGAGACAAAAGGCAAGTTTAACTTCTTCCTCCACCCTTGGCAAACTCTAGGAAAAAGGGAAGGCTTTCATCACCTATCAGTTCCACCTAAATACCAGCATGAGGGAATTTCTTTTGTTCTTTATTCTATCCCTCTTTAAGTGACAGGAAGAACTAACAAGTGACCTGCTGGCCAATGGGAAGGAGAGAATCCATAAATGTCATTTTGGATGGAATTCAGAAACATAGGAAAACACAAGCCAACAGCAAGTCTGTTGAATGGGTCATGCCAGGCAGCTGTGAAAGAGGAGCCATGTGGGTCCTTAATAGGACTAACACGCAGGTGTGAAAATGAGGGAAATCTCATTGAGAATGGAGCCAGGAAGCCCTGAAGGGGGAGCTCTTCCACAAGTACCTCTAGGTGCAGCCTGCAAAACCGGTAGGAAGAAGGAAGATAACTCTTATCTTGAGTAGAGAGGGCCCAGTTCACATAGGAATTTTATCTCCTGCTTTTTAAGAGGGAAGATCCCTCTCTGCCCCACCAACAATGCGCTAACCACTGTTCACAGCCAATGAGAAACCACCACAACCTCAAACTCTTGTTCTTCTCCAATGAACTTCTGTACAAAACAACCTTCCCTGATTTCCTCCTAAAACCTAACAAAAGCTGATCTTGCTTTGTCCTGTTGGTCTTGCACGTGATTTGTCATACTGTGCTCGTCCCAACTTGCAATTCCTCTGCTATACCCTAATGAACTCATTCTGCTGGTAAAACAACTGGCTATTTTCTTTTTAAGGTTGATACAGGCTTCCTTTGGATAGCAACAGGGTTTCTATAAATACTGGTCACAGACCACACCAGGATACCCCCCACAGTGCTGTTGGAACTCTCCTAATGGGCCATCCGGAGTGGCCCACATACACAAAGACCCAGAGATCTTTGGCAAGGCCAAATGCTGTCAAACTCTTTCCTACTCCCAAAAAGCCAGAACACTCACCTAGTGTCCCGGCAAGTCAAAATCAAGATTTTTTCTATTTCCTTTCCCACGGGTTTTTAGGAAAAACTCTGTATTTTGTCAGCTTCTGGGATCTTCCCTTCTGATTCTCAGAGAGCATTTCTTCTCACAGCAACATCAAGTTCTTTTGGACACTGATTCTCTCCCTCACAACCCTGGCATAATAATCACAGCCCAACTCCTGGCAAATTGGAAGCCTCCTTGGTGCTGGGAAGGGTCTTATACAAAGAAGTACAGAAGACAAAAATACAATGATTAATAGATAACTTCTCCAAAGATTATCTCCCTGTGGAGGTCAGTCCTCGGTCTTGTTTACCCATCCTCAAAATGGAGATAAGATCTGCCTTATCTGCATCATGAGATTGTTATGACCCTCACAAGAAAAAATGCATGAAAATACATAACTGGAGTCTCATCTTAGGTAAGGATTCATTTCCTAAAGAGCAAAATAAAAACCCTGATTTTTTTTTTTTTAATTACCCTTTAAAATTTCTTCACTGTCAATGAAGGACAGCAGACAGGTTTTGTGCCTCAAATCCGTTCCATCATTCTCAGGCACACTAAATGTTGAGAATCACCTGAGGTAGGGGGAAACAGGAAACAAAAGGAAAATCTATACCCAGATTTTCAGGCATTCAACCCATTTAGGTATTAAGAAATGTTGGGGGAGCCTGGTGGTGGGTTTTAGGGAGGGCACATATTGCATGGAGCACTGGGTGTGGTGCAAAAACAATGAATACTGTTACGCTGAAAAGAAATAAAAATAAATTAATTAATTAAAAAAAAAAAACTATTAAGGCCCCAGACAATGACTGGAAAAAGGATGAATATTTTACCTGTTCTGTTTTGTCTATCAGGGTTATTTCAGTTGGGTTAATATTAAGCCGCTCTAGTATCAATAGGCTGGTGGGGGAGGGAGGGTTGTAAAAATTTAAAAAATAGACAGTGCCCCAGCCCACTGCTTCCTATCATGGCCCCACATATCAGGGAGACACCTTTGCAAAGCCTTCCCAAAGTGTGCCAAAGGAGTCACTCACAGAGCAGTGTCGTGCCCTATAGCCCACTGACCGGGCTTAGACCAAAGCCCCTCAACAAATATTACTCCTCCTCTCTGAAAGAGCCAAACCAAGGCCAAGGAGGTCTGTCAACAGCCAGTCCTCTTGCCTTGGGCTACACCTCTCCCTATGTGAAAACATTGGCTCCAGCCATTTAACAACTTCTTACTCTTAAGATCTAATTTTCTTTAATACTCAGACCCCAATAACTCACTTCTCACTTTAGTGCCAGGCCAATGGTGACAGCCCATAGGAGCTCCTCACTGTGGACACCGCTGGCAGGCATTTTCGTCTAATCACAACCACCTGACACAGAAGACTTATGGAGTTTTCTGGTGCCTTTTATCTGGAATACTTCAGATGAGTGTAGGAGAGCTGAAAGTAAAACCTTCTTAGAAATTCTCAGAACTGGCCAGACCTTCAGAACTGAAGTTAACTCTTTCCATATCAGTGGCACAAGACAGAGATGCACACCCTACACATAGCAATCACTGCCCCTCTATTGTGCTGTGGAAGCAGAAACCCACCACACACCAACGAGGGCATTCGCTCTGCCTTAAGTACGACTAAAGCCTGTTCACTGCAAATCTGACAGCCATCTGGAATATGGCTCTTCCAAAACTTACAACTCTGAATCCTATCCCAGCCAGTATAGGAATGATGTAAGCTCTGAAGATCGAGAAATATTTCGTGCACATTACCAAAAAATAAATCTTTGTGAGAGCAGAACTGTTGTTTGTCTTGATTGTAGTAGTGGTTACACACAATGTATACATGTGATACAATCACACAGAGCTTTAAACCCACACATCTGAGTGAAATCTCAGTAAGGTTTTTGAACTGGGCTAATGTCAACTTTTGAGCTTTGAGTATGCAGGATATTACCCTGAGGGTAACTGGATGAAGGACAGGGGGGCTACATTCTAATTCCTACAGGTCTTTGTTTTTGCTGATTAGTCATCATGGTTTGTCATATTCCAATCAATTTCTATAATATCAAAACTATATAAATAGCCTTTCCATTTCATTAGCTGAAAAGCTTAAGATTTATCTCTTCTCACTTTTTGCACAAAGGTATATAAAATAATAGATCTAGTAGATTTATACCTTTAAACTACATGTCTGAGTGATTTTTTAGTCCATCAATAGCCAATGTCAGTCGTTCTCAAAGTGTGATTTCTGAGCCATCCATATCAGAAATCTTGTTAGGAATGCAAATTATCTGCCCCTCCTCATACTTACTCTCCTGAGGCTGAGGAAAGGCAAGGAATCTGTGTTTTAAGGACAAATCCTCCAGATTATTTTGATGCATGTTAAGATTTGAGAACCACCCCTCTACATTATCATTGTTATAAGATTCTTATTTAAAAGAAGAAAACAAACATGCGACTTAACCTCTGACATAGTGCCCTCTCTCTGTTACACCTCCCTCCTCAATACTGAATTCCTAATGCTCCCTGAAGATCCAATCCCATCACGCCACTTCATAGAATTCCAATTTGCTGATTCTAGAACAATTCCTAAAAGCTCCATCAAAAATATTAAATGTAGACAAGTTCTGATTCACTAACACCCGATTCTGCTCCATTGATGTTTGGAAACTGATGTCCTGGTGATAGGAAGTGCTTTTCACATCCTGACGTTATAATTTTCCCAATACATGTTCATGGATCACACTTTTTCATATATCCCTGTTTGGCTCTAGAATTTCTAAAGAAAAAAATGTTGATTGTCAAGACGAATGGCATACTCTGATATGGATAATTCAAATCAAATAGTCTCAAAGTCATTTCTCTTTGACTTAACTCTTTTTTTTTAATATTTTGTTTATTTGACAGAGAGAGAGAGATCATAAGTAGGCAGAGAGGTAGGCAGAGAGAGAGGGGGAAGCAGGCCCCCCGCCGAGCAGAGAGCCAGATGCGGGGCTCCATCCCAGGACCCTGAGATCATGACCTGAGCTGAAGGCAGAGGCTTTATACCACTGAGCCACCCAGGTGCCCCTGACTTAACTCTTTAACTTAGAGTTAAGCACAGGATTTTTTTCATTTGTTTATTTGGAAGACAGTAGATTTTCTTCTTAATTATATTCTTCTTGGGCTGTTATCAGCATGAGTTGATAGCGCTGGAATGGGTATAGCTAGCCTACAACATTCTGAGTGATGTTAACAAGAAAAGACAGTACTAAAATTGGCTATAATTAATCCGCAAAATATATTTCTATATTCCCATTCTAGCCAGTGTCCTACAATAGAAAGTCACCCAGTCGTTTGCCTCATTCCACTCCATGTTCGTAACAGGTATGAAATTGTCTCAGATCCAATACAGTTCATTACTTAAAATCAACTATACCTAGGCTGGTAAATTATAAGCCTTTAAAATGTAGGGCTTTCAGAGAATAAATAGAATAAGAATAGCCGTGGGTCCAAATTCATCCCTGCACTCAGACAGCTAAGCAATACTGTTTTTCACATGCAATCTCAAGATATCCCAACAGAACTAAGAAGAATAACTCATATTTACAAAATGTAGATCTTAGACCGAGGCATTGAGGAACACTTCCTATTGTAGTAGATATCTGTCAGTCGTGTAAAATAAACCACCACTACTTGGAAGATAAAACGTGGGATAAAATGATGAGGGATGTGCACCAGAATTTCACGTGGTGAGGGTGTTCTTCAAAATAGTGATAGGCTTCAGGCAAACAATGAGACCTGGCCTTCATTGATCAATAATTTATTTAAAATTTTTATTAAAATCAATATAATAAATATAATATAATAATATTATAATACTATATTATATAATAATAATATAATAAATAAAATCAATATTTGCTCTTTGAGGAAAAAAATTAGAAAATAAGCTGAAATAAAAAATAAATATGAATACCCATAAAATCCCCAAAAGGGCAAGTGAGAATGCTCTTGCTACTCTTTCACAGTGGACATTTGACCTGTGAGAAAATGTTAGACCATGAGAGATGCCATGCTGGCTGGCACTTTAGACAGAAAAAAATGCATTTCTTCTTACAATAAAATTACCTTGCCACAAAGCATCACAGCAAAACAAATATAGGAACTCAAATTGAATAATAAAAATAATATGGGGCCACTGTGCCCTGTTATAAATAGCAGCAGAAATGTCAGTGTTTGCTACGAGGAAAGCAATAATGGGCAAGGAAGGAAGTGTGCTCGGGGCATGCACGTTCCTTAATTCATTCCAAAACTAGGTACTACATGCCTTTGGAGTGCTGGGGATATAACAGTAATCAAGATATAAACTCCTTGCCCTCCAAGGTACTGTAAGCTAACAGGAAAGACCAGAGGTGAATTTATCCTGAAGCTAAGGAAGCAAAGTTTCAGCGCCCCTCGTTGGCATGGATCTTTGCAAGAGACCTTATACTCAATTTTGTACTCATAATTTTGAGCTCCTTTTTAAAAGATCATTAAAATTGTGTAAGCTCCAGGCCCCACAAAATCTGCATCCGCCCTAGATTAGAGAGATAATAAGCAAGTGAAGATATAAACAAGATAATTTCAAGTCCTGACAGGCACTGTGCAGGAAGTAGAAGTTGATCTGATGGAGACTGACAGGACTCTTTTAATATGGGGGATCAAAGAAGAATTTGAGCCAAGACCTAATGAAAATGCCTTCAAGGGATTTGGGCAAAAAGTTATTAAATACTACTTTACATTGAGTTTATTTACCTACTTAATGTGTATTAGATAAAGTTTATCTTTGCAGCAGAATGTTATTAAATTCAGAGAGAGTAATTACAATTTTGCAAAAGTTAAGCTCTGCTCATATTTTTTTGCCACAGGTATGTTCAGGAGAATTCATAAGAACTGATCATTTTTATGACTTCAGATTTTATAAGGAATATATTAGTACTTGTTCTAGTTATTTTATTATAATATTTCACGACTCTTCTCCTGAAAACATTTGAATGTTTAAAAGCCAACACATAAATATATATTATATATATATATTTTATTTTGGCAAGGTTAGTGAATTAAATCCCTCTAAATTAAAATACAATGTGTGCATTCACATGTGTGCCTAGTTCTAGATTTATAATTGTCTTCATTATTCATTATTTTCTACATGGAATAAATAAACAAAAAAAAGTACTGAAAGTAAAGGGTAGAACTAACATTCATAAAACCTTTAACTGACTTTTATGTCTTGTGCTGTAAATGGGGTAACTAAGAAGTTAGAAATGATTAGGTTATAAACACTATTTTTCAATTCTAGCAACAATATAAGAATATTAACTGTGGTAGTTTATATTCATCCTCAGTAAGTAGTATTATTTATATCTTTTCATATTAAAAATTAGAGACACGTTGCTCTAAGTTCTATGTTAGTGGTCTTTTTTTTTTTTACTATAATATTTTGTCTGATATAAAGTGCTTACACTACTATAACTTACTTCGTCTGAGTTCTGAGTCCATCCAGAAGTAAATATTTATAAAGCTATTTCTTACCTAATGTTAACTTTCAAATCAACACATTTCAAGACAAGATCTATTTAGAGGAAATCTATGTTGCTAGAGTTAATTAATGAAAAAATAACTACCATCTGGGGCACCTGGGTGGCTCAGTGGGTTAAAGTCTCTGCTTTCAGCTCAGGTCATGATCCCAGGGTCCTGGGATCGAGCTCCACATCAGGCTCTCTGCTCCTCGGAGAGCCTGCTTCCTCCTCTCTCTCCCTGCCTGTCTCTCTTGCCTACTTGTAATCTCTGTCTGTCAAATAAATAAATAAAATCTTAAAAAAAAAAAAAAAACTACCATCTGACTCACACCTAACTCCAGAATTACAATTCCATTGTAATAATGAGAAGCATATTGTTGTTGTAATGATTATGTCAGGAAATTAAGAGAAGAAAGAATTTTTAAAAAAAAGAAAAAACAGAAGCAGAAAGATAAAGAGTCACAGGAAGAAAGGAGATGAGGGAAATGAACAGGGAGATGGAACTCTATAAGAAAGGAAGCTGAGTATTGAGTAGGCATCAACTCTCAGACTTTCTTTGGTTTTTCTTCTCATAAGCTGAACTTCTACTCTCTGTTTATTAAAGAGCTCAAATCCACTGAGGGTGCCTCAAAGTCACCCCTGAAATGAAAAGTTTTGTGTCTTTTTATTTCCTTCTGTGATATTCACCATCTGCTTTTCCACAGTTTCCCCTTACAAAACAACCAAGTCCCCAGTCAATGATTCAACATCGGGACTCCTCCTGGACTTAGAATTTTCTTTTTTTTCTTTTTTCTGCATCACAGATGGGTTTATTATTAATTACTTCACAGTAAATAAGTTTGTTGGCTCCCCTTGCCCCAGTGCATGCTCCCCAATTTTTTTTAAAGATTTTATTTATTTATTTGACAGACAAAGATCTCAAGTAGGGAGAGAGGCAGGCAGAGAGAGAGGAGGAAGCAGGCTCCCTGCCGAGCAGAGAGCCCGGTGCGGGGCTCCATCCCAGGACCCTGGGATCATGACCTGAGCCGAAGGCAGAGGCTTTAACCCACTGAGCCACCCAGGCACCCCCTGGACTTAGAATTTTCTGTCTGACCCCTCAGAATCAATTCTACACTCCGATAGACCATGCTGCTTCCATGGAAAGCATCTCTGTTTAGTTAAGTGACTTTTTAAAAAAGATTCTTTTATTTATTTGAGAGAGAGAAATCACAAGCAGGGAGAGGGGCAGAAAGTGAGGGAGAGGGACAAAAAGACTCCGCGCTGAGTGGGGAGCCTGTTGCGGGGCTCAATCCCAGGACCCCGATATCCTGAACTGAGACAAAGTCAGATGCTTTATCAACTCAACACCCAGCCCTGCATCTCTGCTTAGTTAAAAGGACAGTACATTTTCATGAGTACTAATGTGGACATTATATTCCTCCAAATACAGTACTTATATGTTAAAAAAGCTGGACAGAATATACTATTTCCATCACATAAACAATACTGTTACTTCTTCATCATGAGATCCACAGTCTCCATTTAAGAATGGAGACTCTTTACCATATAAAAATTCTAATTACCATAATATTTCATAATTCCTAATAGTCTATATTTATATGGGTTCTCTATATATTAGAATATCCAGAGAGAGAATGTAGCAAGTCTGTTTAAAGTTAGAAGTGTTGGTAACCAGATTTTATTGATCTAGGAGCTCAGAGAAACAAAGGAGTACAATACCCAACAGGAAATATTTTAAAGTGTGAAGAAAGAAATTTGTTGACTGGTGTTAAGAACTTGGTGAGTATTGTATGAGAAGAAAGATACAAAAAGAAAGAATCCCCTTCACAAGTTGAACGAATTTTTTGACCCTAGGAAAAACACATCCTGAACCAAAAAAAATTGCCTTAGATTAAAAATAACTTAAAAAGTTGAATTGTTTCATGCCGTAAGAATCAGATCTTTGTTGGTAACTCTAGACTCTGTTATTCCAAGTGTGGTCTACAGACTAGCAGCACCAGCATCTCCCGGGAGCTTGTTAGAAATGAGGAATCTTGGGGTCCATCCCACACCTACTGAATCAGAACTGGTGTTTTAACAAGATACCCGAGTAATTTATATTAATTTTAAAGATCCCACAATCTTAAAGATAAATCAACCTATATATACATGAATGAGTTGTGAATATATTTGAACAACTAGTAATTATTATGACATTTCATAACTGGGATCTGCCATAGTGTTGATTTCTAATAGCCACTGAACAGAAATTATATGTATAACATCATTTAGAAATATCATTAAAATTACATAATTCAGTGGACCTGATATCAAATAATAAGCAGACCATGTAAGCTGACAAAGGTCACTTATGGGTTAAGATGTATATCTAAAATCCAGAGCACAGACAGACAAAGAGTAGGAAAAATAAAACCTTCATCTCACAATAAATTCTGGATCTTGGTAAGAAACTACCGCTGTTCATAGCAAAGGTGCTAACATTTTAAGATACAAAGGTGAATTATCAGCCTCCAATGACATCTCTGAACATATGACAATATAATTATTATACACTTAAATGTCAAAGGTTAGCCTTTTAGTTTTTATAGCAGAGATTATCTAATTATAAAGAACTATTTCTAGTATATTAGACTATAACTGCATCAATTCTAAATCCAATACTCCTAGCTTCATTTCATGATTCCATATGTTCCAGTAGACTTTACCTTTTTTTCTTATCCCTATATTTTATCTTTAAAAACTATCAGTCCACTTAGGGCTCAAAATGTTAAGAGAACGCCAATAGAAATAAGAACCAATACTGTAAAGTGGTACCACCTCTATGGAAAACAGTAGAGTAGTTCCTTTAAAAATTAAAAATAGAGGGGACGCCTAGGTGGCTCAGTTGGTTAAGCGGCTGCCTTCGGCTCAGGTAATGATCCCAGCATCCTGGGATCGAGTCCCACATCGGGCTTCTTGCTCAACAGGGAGCCTGCTTCTCCCTCTGCCTCTGCCTGCCACTCTGTCTGCCTGTGCTTGCTCACTCTCCCTCTCTCTGACAAATAAATTTTTTTAAAAAATTAAAAATAGAATTACTGTGCGATCCAGGAATTCCACTTCTGGAATTATAGTCAAATGAATTAAAAGCAGAGTCACAAAGAAGTATTTATACACCCATGCTTATAGCATCATTACTCACAATAACCAAAAGAAAGAAGTGACCCGAGTGTCCACTAAAAGATGAATGGATAAACAGAGTGCAGTATATACATACAATGGAATATTATTCAGGCTTAAAGAGGAAGGAATTTCTGATACACGTTTCCTCATGGATGAACCTGAGGACATTATGCAAAGGGAAATAAGCTAGTCACTAAAAAAAAGGTGAATACTGTAGGATTCTACTTATATCAGGAAACTAATGCAGTCAAATTCTTAGAGAAACTGGAAGGGGGTTTCCAGGGGCTAAGGGAGGGGGAAATGGAGAGGTCTGTTTAATGGGGACAGAGCTCCAGTTTTGCCAGATGAAGAAAGTTCTGAAGATTAGTTCACTACAGTGTGAATTAACAGTAATGAACTTTACACTTAGAAATAGTTAAGATAGGGGCATCTTAAAAACAGTTAAGATACTTAAGATAAGTTAAGATACACTTAAAAATAGTTAAGATAGGGTTAAGTGTCTGTCTTTAGCTCAGGTCACCATCCCAGAGTCCTGGGATCCAGCCCCACATGAGGCTCCCTGCTCAGTGAGGAGTCTGCTTGCTTCTCCCTCTCTCACTACCACGGCTTGTGCTCTCTCTCTTTTTCTCTGACAAATAAACAAATAAACTCTTAAAAAAAAAAAAGTTCGGATGGTAGGACTGCCTGGGTGGCACAGTCAGTTAAGTGGCTGACTCTTGGTTTTGACTCCAGTCATGATCTCAGGGTCATGATCTAAGGGCCGTGGGATCCAGCCCCACCTCAGACTCCACACTCAGTGAGGAATCTGCTTGAGGATTCTCTCTTCCTCTCCCCCTAACTGCCCCCGCCCACCATGCTTATTCGCACTATATATATATATACACATATACATACATATACATATGTGTATATATATATATAATAAAATTTTTAAAAAATAGTTAAGATGGCAAACTTTGTTACGTATATTTTATAGTTTATTTTTTAAATTTTTAAAGGGAAAAAAAAACATCACAGAGGACACAATACCCAGGTGTTTATAGTGGCATTATTCACAATGATAAAATGCCAGGAGTATGAAGGCAGTTCATCACTAAGAGAAGGGCTGAATAATTTATGATACATCCACACCACAGGATAATATAAAGACACCAACTTAAAGTAAATCTGTTGATTTGGAAAGAGTTCCCCAAATTATAACTAAGTGAGGTAAGTAAGATGGAGAAAATCATGCATACATGATCACATTTTGAAAAGCAAGTTATCAACAAATTTAATAATAATAATAATCATCACTGACATGACTGAATTTTCATTATGTACCAGGTACTTTTCTAAGCACATGACACAGATAAACTCACTTCATCTTCACAGCATCTCTGTTAACCTCACTTTAGAAATAGGGAAGCTGGGTCAGTGAGAGGTTAGAAAGTTTCTCTAAAGTCACACAGCAAGCACTAGCACCAAGGGGCAAATCCAAGAATTTGACCTCAAGAAGCCTGCCTTCCAGTCTGTGGGTGCATGAATGTGTCTTCCTCTGTGTGATTCCAGATGGAATGGAACATGTGGAATGATGTGGAAGAGGTTGATGACATGAGTTATGGGGAGGAGAGTCAGGAATGCTCATGTGGGTAAAGGGAGGACAAATGTGGGGGGTGAAGAAAAGGAAAAAGAAGAGAGCCAGAAACAGAAATGATAGGACCAAATTTATGCACTTCAGTAACATCACATATGTGTAAGGGGAAACAGTAAAATTTTTTAAAATTTTACTTTTTTTTTTAAAAAGAAAAATTTATTTTTTGCTTCTTGAAACTTCAGCAACCTTATTGATGAAAACGAAATTGGAAATTATCAGACAATATATAGACAGATTTCTATAATTGCACTTGTTTTCTATATTTGGATAATTAAGTGAAAATCAAGTATTTGTGACAGTTTACATATGCCTTTTATCTTGTTCCAAAAGAGTGCAATTAGTCTTTCCAGTGTTTCCAAAAACAATAGCAAAGATGAATCTGTGATCCATGAAGTGATAATGGGTGTTTGTAGCTAGGGTGGGGACAGGGAATGTCTTGCTTTGTAAAGAGACCAGTATGGAAGACACAGGGTTAAAGAAAGTTCACTTTTTAACCTTCTTTTAGCTAGAGGGCCCTTTTTTAATGCCATGTCTGTTAAACTTTGCCCAAAAAATGATTCCACAAAGCAGAATCTAGGAGCCAATTACGTACAATATGGCTTTCCTTAACCTTCAAAACTGCCAGAAAACCTGTCTGCTGGAAGGAGGCAATGGGATGGATAATAGACAGTACACAGAGGTTTTCCTTTTTTTTTTTTTTAATTCACCAGGTCATGTTTTTACATTCAATATTTTACTAAGCAAAATATATTGGTAGCTGAAAGCCAAATTTGAGCTCAGCCAAAAGTTTCATTTATCTTTTTGAAAATACAGAGCTGGGTGCCTGGGTGGCTCAGTTGGTTAAATGTCTGCTTTTGGCTTAGGTCATGATCCCAGGGTCCTGAGATCAAGCCCAGCATCAGGTTCCCTGCTCAGAAGGGAGTCTGCTTCTCCTTCTCCCTCTGCCTCTCCCCCCTCCTCATGCTTGCTCTCTCTCTCTCTCTCTCTCTCAAATATATAAATAAAATCTTTTAAAAAGTGAAAAAACAGGGTTTGCTCACATAAGTCAATGTACTGTCCAGTAGCATTATAGTACTGATTTCCAGCTATGAGCTTCCCATTTTTTACAAACTGGTTTGTCCAAAGCTATTTTTCTATTAATACCTATTTTATGTCCTTTTATGGTGTCAAAAGTTTTGTTGTCAAGCCTTAGTAGCTTACTTCAAAGTAATGGAAAACCTCAAAAAAAAAAAAAAAATCAACTAAGACCCATGTAACTGCCCTAGTCTAATCATTAACACTTAGGCAAGAATCAATACTTAAAACTTGTATGAGATTGATTCCACAAGTATTTTTATATTTAAGGCATTTCAGTGAGGGCATGGGAATCCTAATACAGATACCTTACACTTCCCTCCAGGAGTTTTTAGTCTACTAACTAGTCACGACAGAGACTCAAATCTGTTGAAGGAAGTAGGAATTTAAAAAAAAAAGAAAAGAAAGAAAGAAAGAAAGAAAGAAAGAAAGAAAGAAAGAAAGAAAGAAAGAAAGAAAGAAAGAAAGAAAGAAAGAAAGGAAAAAAGATTGTGTAACTTGGACAAAGAGATCAGGTCTACTAGTGAGCTGCCTTTCTTAGAAGTTTGACAACCATGATGGCGGCAAGACTAGTGTGTTATGAAACTTTACCTTCAAAAGCTGTTAGCCCTTCACTTCCCAAAGACTCCAGCTCACCTTTGAGATGGGCATGGAGGGTCCTGCTCTTGCGACTTCATTGGGTTTTTGTGAGAAACCAGTAAGAAACAGATATGAAAGAATTTTAAAGATTTCCGAAATATAAGATTATTTTATTGTCAGAACTAAAGATTACACCCGTTTTCTAATTGGGAGAAACAACAGGGTTCCATGACAGAGACACCCACTTATCCTTCAAAATCTGTCCTCCCTTTTTCCCTGCACGTGGCTGCTCAGCCTTATTTGTTGTTAAAAGTGTTGCCACATGTTGAAGTTCTGCTCCCAGACCTCGGTCCTAATTTCATGGGCACGCCTCATCCACCATCTCTTTTGCTAAGTGCCCCTGGAATCCTTTGCAACCAACTTCACCCTATAGAGATGAGGACTGGCCAAGGGCACGATGCAATAATAGAATGAGAACAAATCTGGATCCCGGAATAAAGACTAGTGTGGAACATATACTTGCTCATCTGGAACACTCAACTAGGTCTGTTATGTAGGAGATACATACATGTGAACTCTTGGTTTGTAGTACGCAGAGAGAATGCTACTATCTGAGTATTAGCCCCAGGTTTGCCTCTGCCTAACTGGATGATCTCAGACAAGTTGCCATTTCCTCATTCTTAAATTGAGAACATCTGGCTAGATCAGCTCTTAACAACTATGATTCACAGAACGCCAATTATCACATTTTTTAAATTATTTCAGAGGGCAGTTTGGGTGGAAGAGGGAAGGACAGGGGCCAAGGAAAGAGGAAGGCATAAGAATCACCAGCCTGTTGGTTTATAGACCCCTTGTTAACTCCCTCATCAACCAGTGCAACTCTCTGTTTTATATATTGGGCATCCAAGGAAGTATTTGAGCAAGAAATTCTGCAATTAAGAATATTTATAGAAAACCACTAAGCTTTGAAATCCCCCAAATACATTTACTTTCTGAAATCCTATGCTTGTAGGTATTTAACTTTGTTTCTCATTAGTGGCGATGGCTTTTTCTTTGAAACATCTGTGTGCTTTTCCTCATTTGTCCTTTGTGATCAGTGACACATATTTCATAATGATCTAAGTTACTCATAGAAGCCATGATTATAGAATGTAATTTTCTTTGTGAAAATTAACTAGGCTATCCAGGGATCTAAGATATGATCTTGACCTCATTAATATTGTACTTGAACCAACTCGGCTAAAAAAGTAGTAGGACATATCTTGATGCATTTAATGAGTTCATGAAAATCTATTTGGTATCTTTTATTTTCGTTTTGGAAGAATCCTGGATGAGCGACAAAGCTAATTTTTCCATCATGCATTAATGTCTTTTTGCCTCAATACTCTATCCCATGTCTCTTTGATGGTGTCCATTGCATGTCATTCTGCTACAGTGGCAAAGAATTTCCTTTGATTCACCGACAATCAAAATGTGATCAATCTGGATACCCAAGATTACTTTCAAGACATTTTCATCCAGGGCACGAAAAGGATGGCTCAGCTACAAGCATCACCTCCATGTTCAAGATCGATCAGGGGGTAGAAGGGTCAGTGACAGTGACATGTCCATCTTACTAGATAA
The DNA here is from genome assembly GCA_004024625.1 of Mellivora capensis. Taxonomy (NCBI): domain Eukaryota; kingdom Metazoa; phylum Chordata; class Mammalia; order Carnivora; family Mustelidae; genus Mellivora; species Mellivora capensis. Next base: position 50,888 of record PISX010011786.1, read on the forward strand.
GCTTAGGCTTTCTCATAAGACCTATTGCAGACATGTATACCTCTTTGGGAGAAGTATGGGAAAGGACCATCACAGCCTGGCCAAAAGGGCAGCCAGAGGAGTGGCTAAATTTTAGGGTTTTAGTAATTCCCTCCCCAGCCTATCATGTTCTCATCGCTCCCAAAGAAAGAACTTTCGCTTGAGCAATTGCGATAGTTGTGCATTCATTTAGGTTTTCTAAAATGCATCTTTATACATATGTCTTCTTTTTGCTGCAAATGTTCCCATTATTATCATGAAATGTAAACTTTCAGAAACTGTAGCAAACAGAATTGTAAGAGGTGACAAGGGGCCTGCCTCTAGCAGAACTGGGCTCAGGCTGGGTGTCCTCCCCTGATGAGGAAAAGAAGTGCCTGAGGAAGTCCAAAGAGAGTCCCTGTGCAGGTCTGATCTCATGTGAAAGCTTTTGAAGGGTCTGGGTCTTCCTGAAGTCTGAGAGACCCTGAATTTGGGGGCTGCACATAAGGGAGAACTCTCTTGCTGGCTTTGAAGAAGGGGCCCCAGTACCTGAACTCTGAGCCACAGAATATGAACTGGTCAGTGAGTGGGCTTTGTTTTAAGGTGCTAAGTTTGTGGACATCTGTTGTATATCTCCACCAACAAGTTCTTCACATCATGAGAGGAAGAAACCTCTGTGTGTGTGTGTGTGTGTGTGTGTGTGTGTGTGTGTGTAGCACATGCACATATGACATGCTTGTCCACAAATATGGCTCAATAGAACCGCAGCAGCAAATCTGCCCCGACCTCCGATCACACACATACTGTAGGTCACTGACCCCACAAGTGCAGCCTGGGCCCTCATGTCTGCCCACATCAGGATGGACAAGGCCAGAGCATCACCTGCAGGTGAAAGGTGGGGACACAGGTATGACAGGTGAACCTCCCATCATACTCTTGGTCCCCAGGGCCAGAGACATGGACAGAATTTCCAGGAACTGATTTGGGGGAAGGAAACGTCTGGCAAAGGAGGTGAGTGCAGGAGTCAGAACAGCCCAGATCTAAGAACAGGTGAAAGGGAAAACTCCTCATGACTTTCTCCTGCTGCCCAGAAAGACTGATAAAAGACACCAAAACAGAAAAAAGAGAGGACATGGAAAATGGAGAAAGAAGTACAGAGGATACAAACCCTGATTTTGTGTGTGTGTGTGTGTGTGTGTGTGTGTGTGTGTGTGTGCAGGGACCACTGAACCACTATGAAGTGTGCTGCTGGTCAGTTTTCCCAAGGGAACCACGAAAAGTCTGATCCAGACCATGGTTGGCACAGAGGTGTCCCAGAACCTGGCCATTATCATGTCCTTAAAGGCCAAAGTCTTGGATGGGGAGGTGGTGGGAGGGGCCCTGGACGCACAAGAGGTCAAGAGGTTGGGGAAGTGCCCCCACCGCAATCAGAGCATGGGAGGGAGGAGGCTATTTCAAGGTTACGCTCCAAGGCCCAAATCCCCAACAGCAAGCATAAAGAAGACCTTGTTCTTCTCAGCCAAGGCCAGGAGGGGCCTGTTGCTGAAGGAACAAGCTCTCCCTGCGGACTTCCTGTCCCCTGAGACTCGATGTGATGCAGTTTCTCTATCTCGGGCAGTAGTGGATTTACCTGGATTTTAACATCTTTCTGAAAACTGTGATACTGGCCCTACCAAAAAAAGGACACAGCTTGTTTGATACCTTGACTTAATATGGGGACCTCTTAAAGCACACTGAGGCATTTAACTCCTTCTTGGTTAAATAATAGTGGTGCTTATAGGTTTCAACATTTGCTCGCTTTGTGTGTTTTGGAAGTCTCTGGTCAGCCCATAGGAAATACGTTTATCAGTTCATAATTACCATGAAGTCTCCAATCTCAACACTCACCTTCTTTTACTGTTCTCAAGACAATACAGAGGGGATGGCTTCTGAAAAGTAGGATCTGGTTCTTGCTTCAAGGACAATAAAGAGAAAACAAGCCAAAGAAGTGCCAGTGGGAGAAGGGGTAAGAATTTTGGAACAGAAAGGGCTTTCTCACTGCCTTTTACTTCCAAGATGCAGTGCTGGCTCTTTGATTAATCAAATAAGTAATTAATTTATACTTTTCTTTTATTTTCCCCAAATCTACAATTTTTGAAGGGTTCCTACTGTAATTATTAAGTTCCTTCGGTCTGTAAGCTATTCCATGATACTAATATGAAATTTTATAAGGCTTCTCTAGTATTCAACTAACTTATGAAAATCTTAGGTATGATCAGGACTTAGTTCGTCTTATGAAACCCTTACCATCATGTATGGCTGTGTAGCTTAGCACCCTGATTTTGCCCTCCTCTATAACAAACATAAACCTGTCCATTTCTAGCTTACCTTTGTCTACATTGTGTACAATTTTAACTCTAGTTGCCATAGATCTTAGTACTTTTGAAGACCGTGCCCTAGACAATAGGCCTTTGGGTATAGTGAAACGAAATTGCTTAAACTGTTTGGTCACATGCTGTGTACTTTTTTTTTTTTTGGAAGGTGGGATAGAGTATTAAGTTTACCCCAGAATGATAGTAAACTATTCAAAAGTACATGTCAACTTTAGTCTCTTTATCTGTTATGCATCATTTTACCAAAATAGTACCAACTAGAGACCACATATTCCCAGGAAGTCTCCAAACATGTATTATGAAATGTACTTTAAGAATGGTCATGAAGCTCCAGGGGAAACTTTTATTGATAATAACACACAATAAAACACTCATGAAACCGTTCCACAGATTTCTCCAGGAACGGTACAAGATTATACAGACTGCCTTTTTACGAATCACAGATATATAATATTACGTATTAAAAAGTATTGGAATGTGTAAAAATGTTGCACCTTTTCAATGAAGCCATTTTTCTACCTGAGAAAACAATGCTGCTGTCCCGCTCCCGGCTGGCTTCTGAGAGCGTCCTGAGAATTCGCTTCTGTCTCCAGCGGTCCAGTCTCACGCAGACGTCACAGGACCCATAAGCACTAGAGGGGGCCAGAAGAGCTAGTCAGCTGTGAGTCCAGTGACCCCATCACTGCTGGCAGCTACACCTGCTTGATTAGTTCTCCTCGCCTCCAGCTTCTAGAATGCCACAGCATAACTTGGCCACCCAGAAGATGCCCAAAACCTCTTCTAAGACTTCCCCACCATGCCTGGCAGAGCCGTGAGCTGAGAGCAATGTAAAGATTGGGAGAACTGGAATCCCTTACTTCTTTCCTTGCTCGAGCACTGTATTTTCTGGGACGGTCCTCACGGATCCACAGGCTCTTCCGAGGACGATGACCTCCAACTCTGTCCTTGTTTCCCGCTCTCGCTTATTACAACCATTGATGTGGGAAGTTGGTAAATGAGAATTTTACAGAATACTATGGTGTGAAATAGAATTTGCTGATCCTTGCTACAGTTTGAAAACCTACTGTAAACAAAACATCAAAATAATTACAGAGTCTGTGATAGGTCCTAACTTAAAGGCAAAATGTCAATGTAAGAAGAAACAAAATAATATTTTGTGTGGAGGGACTTTGTGCTTCAGAGAGGGAAAAATGGAGGTTTTTATCCATTCGTCATGTGGGCTGCACTGTGGGGCCCGTTACGTCTTTTTGTACTCCGCCTTTCAGGGAGCAAGTGGAAAAATTCAACAGACTGAAATAGCACTATGGAGATCTAAATTGTGCTGCGAATGTCAATAGAGATTTGAGAATAAATTTTAGACCTTTATTTTATAATGAAAAAGTGCTCTTTTGTACTATGCATGCACAAGTAAAATATGGAATAATTTCACAACTACTGATAAGACTGCTTAGGCTCATACTGACAACAATTTCCCTCCCGCTGCTGATTTATTCAGGTTTTGATTGTCTAAGAAGATTCTGAGTAAAATGACTAAAAGCAAATATATTCTAATACAATATTTTGAGATAAATTGTGGTCCCTATAGAAACACTGGCAATATCTACCACACAGTATAGCAAACATTAAACATTGCACAGAACCGTAATATAATGGTGGTTATTTTCCAAGTGACTTCCAGGCTTTGGTTTTTTTTCATAGGCATATATGAGACCCCCAAAACTATCAAGACTAGTGACTACCAAGGCTATTATTAAGTCAAGGCAAGTACAAAACGGGCTGCATCCCTTTTTTAGGGTGAGCCAACATCAGAGTTTTCAGAAAGCTATTGAAATGTGGATAAATTCATGGCAGCCTGAGATAGAGAAGCTGTACCGGCACGGAGTCTCAGGGGACAGGAAGTCTGCAAGCAGTGCTTATTCCCTCAGCAATAGGCCCTTCGTGGCTTTGGCTGAGAATATTTTCTTGTTGTGCTTGGTGTTGGTGATTTGCCCCTTGGAATCTAATCTTGGAACAGCCTCCCTCAGATGCTTGGGTTGCAGTGGGGGCCCTTCCCTGCTCCTCTCACACAAAGAAAGAGAGAGACGAGGGGGTAGTGGAAGGAAGGAGGGAGAAGAAAGGAAAGAAAGAAGGAAGGAAGGGAAGGGAAGGGAAAGGGAGGGGTGGGGCCCTACACACACCTATGGGGAGGAGAAGGGAGGGGAGGGGAGGGGAGGGGAGGGGAGGAAAAAAGTATTGCATGGCAGTTTTCCAGATCTTTGACATCCTTTTTTAAGATTTGTCCTACTACACATTCAAAAAATGTCCAACAAATATGTATTGAGCATTTTTCTATGTGCTAAGCATCGTGGAGAAAATAGTATAAATATATATACTATTTAAACCCTCCCTTCCTAGAGATCAAAGATCTGATATTTTGAGCTACTGTGAATTTTTTCTATTCTAGCCATAATGGGAAAATTCCCATTTTCAACAAATATATATGGAACATTTTTCTACATGCTAGACATCATGGAGAAAATACTATAAATATATATATATATATGTATATATACATATATATATATATATAAAATTCAAACCCTTCCTTCCTAGAGATCAAAGATCTAATATTTTGAGCTATTGTGAATTTTTTCTATTCTAGCCATAATGGGAAAATTCCTTAGCTCCCCACTGCCTTTCAGAAAACCAGTCAGAATCTTAATGGCGATAAGTGTACAGTGCATAGTCTCAAGCTTATACTTCCTATTTTGTTTGTGCTCTTGGACTGTTTTAATTATGACACAGATACTTAATGCAGACTCATAGTTGAAAATGTCTAATGTAGTCATAGACCATAAGCTTTTCTCTTTATTTTTACAGAATTTCTTGTTAGGCATAAAATAGGTATCAACAGAACTTAGAGCACTGTGATGACTCTAAATAATCTAGGGTTTAAAAAAAAAATCACTGTGCTTACAAGCTATTTTCATGCTTCCTTTTTTTAGCTCCACAATATGAAGGAAGAAAACTATTTGGAAAAGAAAGACAAATTTCCATCCTGGTAGAACGAACATAGGGATCAATGGACTGGAAAGACTCATTCCAGCTCTTCATTCTCCTAGATCTGAATTGGTCCTGCTCTCCAGTGGCCACCTCCATATTTTAGGGAGTATGGAAAGATCAAAACAAAAGAAAACAGAAGAAAGAAGAAAAAAAGAAAATGGAGGGGGGGGGGCAGAAAAGAAAGGGAGATATCCTCTAGAGTAATCGGCAGTTTCTTAGAGATGGAAACCCAGAATTCAAACATTGCCCTACACTCTTTCCTCATTCTTCCCATCCAAGCCATCTGCCCCCTCTAACCCATGGTATAGAGATCCCAAGAAGTGCTGAGCAAGCTTTCCCCTTGCTGGTTCATTTTAAAACTCTCTTTCTGTCCTTGCATAATAGGAATCAGCTGGAGACATCAGCGTCTACAGGATTTATATGCTTAACTCGTTTTAGGCATTGGGCATGAGATCCAAGGAGGTGACAATCGCAGCATACCAAAAAGCATGTGTGTTTATTCTTAATGGCTTTCACGTTGTTGACTGTAGGATGTATTTATGGCAGACAGCATGGTGGGGGAGTGACTGTTCTATCACCAATACAACTCCTCCCTGGGGTATAGCAAGACTAATTTAGATTTAACGTCTTGGTTGGTTGGTTGGTTGGTTGATTTTATTTTTTTAATTTCTATTTAAGTAACATTAATGGGTATTATTAAAAGAGAAAAAAAATCACCAAGCTAAAACAAAATTAAATGGAAGAAAAAACATCAACAGACTTTCCAGAATATATCTACGTTTAATTTTTTAAATTTTGTACTACCATTTATTCTTCTAGTGTGTTCACTGACATTACAGTGCTATCCCTGTCCCTCTCAGCAAGCCATTTTGCCAGATAGATAGATAAATAGAAAGATAAGTAAATTAGATAGATACATACATACATACATACATCTTGGACAATGAGAATCAGTTGAAGAAGTTTGTATCTACAGGATTTATATAAATATCAGCATTTCAATGACAATACATAATATGCTTCATATATAATAAATTTATATATATATGTATGTATATATATATACCAGATGTCAGCTCATTCAGTTCCTACCTATAAAGATATCCACCTCTGTAACCACATTTTCCCCTTCTGTTTTGTCACAGTGACGGTTCCCCACACACACCTGTGGATTACTGTTTGCCCGTATTCTAAATCCCGTATCATCCTTTCTAGGGACATCATTCATTCCTATATCTCTTCTCACCCCTTTCCTCTCTACTCCTGCTATCCCATAAGCAATTAAATAGTGCCCAGTGTCTTCTGTCTTGAAAATGAGTCAACTCCATTCTCCTCTGTGGCTATTGCCAGTTCTCCTCCCACTTAAGAACTGGGCTCCACTTAAGAGTTGACTCCTATGCGTTCCTAAGCCTTCCAGAATCTGCCCCTGAAACCTCTCTTACTTCTCAGCAGCACATGACGGTGCTGACCACTCACTTCCTTCCTTTGAAAAACAAAAAGACAGTTTTCTTCCTGAGGCATCTGGGCCCCCAAGCTGTTCAAGGTTGTTTTCCCTCTTTCAACATACTTCTCCGTCCCTCACTGAGCTCCGGGCCTTCTTGTAGCTGTCCAAATGGGTACCACTGTTTCCAGAGCTCCTCTCTTAACCATCATCTTCATCGCTTTCACTTGTGCTCCAGACAACCTCATTCATTCTTGCCTCTCTCATACTGTCTCCATGCTCATGGATGTTCCTCCCTCTTTTTCCTTTTACTTGCAGTTCATAAGGTTTCAAAAACTAAGGAAACACACTCAAAAGGGGAATAAAAGATTATTCCTCACACCATACTTGTGGGTTCCAAAGTTGGATTTTTTTTTTCAAAATTTTGTAGCATTTCCACAACAAAAGGTACATTACAGGCTTTGGTTGGAAGGTCTCAACAGAAGCAGAATTTCCATAGAATTTTTCTGAAGTTGGACTTTAGATTATCACCTAAGTAATAAACAAAATAAACCTAGCATTGTATGTTTATTAATATGATGTAGTTATCTGACATATTTCCCCATATAAACTAAGATTCTTTTCAGCATAATCTAATAGTCCATGTTCCAATTTCATCAACTGTCCCACAAGTGACCTAAACACAATTATTTATGGTAAAGGATCTAGTCCAAGATCATATATTGCATTAATTTCTATGTCTCTTCAGTCTCCTTCAGTTTGACACAGTTCTTCGGTCTTGCTTTGTCAGTCACGACTTTAAAGTTATTGAGTAATACAGACAAGTTATTTTCCAGAATGCCACTCCAGTGGGGATTGTCCAGTGGACATTCCTTCATGAACGCCCAGGTTGTAGGATACAGTGGTTTTAGGGAGTCCTATCTGGCAGCACGTGACATCAGTCGGTCCTGGAGAGAAAGAGAAGAATGATGAATGATGAAGTCAAGAACTGGTGAATCTGGAAAAATAGTATGCAGAAGGGCCTTTTACTAGTCTTACTTTACTTTAAGTTTGAAATCACTTAGAAGAAAATAATTTTTTAAAATGGAGAACGGGGTGATTGCTTAGATGACATCGACCCATGAACTGATAATCATTCAACCTGGATGACAAATGTGTGGGTGTACGTTATCCAGCTTCTCTACTTTGGTATATTTCAACTTTCCATAAAAAAATAAGTTTAATTTTAATTTCTACCCACATGGAGCTTATTCTAATTTATAAAATAAGTGTCAAGTTTCCAACCCAAGGAAATTGAACTGAAACTTTAACCAATTCCAGAAACTTACAGTGAGATTAGAGAAACTAAGTGACTTTTTCATGTTTCCTCCTTTCTTATCTACTTTCTTGATGAAAGTGGTGTCACAAGGACCCATACATTAAATATGAAGTTCAACAAGAGCTGACTACGCATACAGCTTTCTCCTAGGTTTCAAGAGTGGTGAGATGAACTGTTTCAAACCAGAGATTTCAAACCAGTGCACAAGTGAGAATAATAGAGAACATTTCAGGCAAACATTTTGAATATTACATATAAAAATGGCAGAGTAAGGAGCATAGCACAAAAACCATCAATGCCTAACAATGTGTATTTCTGAATCAGCTTTAAAAAGATGATGACTGGTTTGCTTTTTTGAGTGACTTTTATTTTAAGAGGAAAGAGACATTGCATGTGCACTGCACTTTCACGTGTATTCCCTGCCTGAACGTCTCACATGCTCATATCATTATAGGTCCATGGAGCAGGCTGAATGGTGAACCCCACAAAGATATGTCTATTTCCTAATCCCCAGAATCTGTGAATATTGCTTTATATGGCCAAAGACTGACTATTGTTTATGTGTCAAAAGGTTGATTGAATTAAAGATCTTGAGAGGAAGAGGGTATCCTGGGTTATTTCTGTGGACCTTAAATGCAATCCCATGTGTACCCTTATAAGCAAGAGACAGAAGAGGTTTGGAGACTAACAACAAAAATAGAAACAAGCAAAACTGTTTCTCAACTCGTAACACTACTGACACCAAATATGTAGGAATCTTCCCCCTCCAAACACACACACACCCCAACTGATTTTCCAACTCTCCAGACACCAATTAAGTGTCCTATAATTTAATTCAATTCTGACACTAGCTACCCAGAGTTAGCATCAGACTCAAAGATTTAAGGGCTCAGTCCCACAAGACTGCCCTGCCTTCAGATGCTAGTTCCAAGTAATAGGTCCCCAGGTACCCACCCTTTTGTCCAACTTGGCTACGAAGTTACCACTCCACTTCTGCTTCCATAATTGCCGGAAGAGCTCACAAGACTCAGGGAAATGTTTACTTATATCTACCAGTATATTATAAAGGTTATAGAAGAGGAGGTACAGAGGATGAGGTCTGGAATGGTCCCGCCCTCAGAAGCTTCTGTCCCCATGGAGCTGGGGTATGCCACCCTCACAGAACGTGGATGTATCCACCAACCTGGAAGCTCTCCAAATCCTATAGTTGAGGGACTTTTTAGAGGCTTCATAGTATGATTATTTACTAAGTCACTTTCCATCCCCTCCTCCCTCCCTGAGGATGGGGGGGTGGAACTGAAAGTTCCAAGCTTCTGATCATGGTTTGGTCTCCCCGGCGACCAATATCTTCCCGGAAGCCCCCATCCAGGAGCCCACTAAGAGTAACCTCATTACAGCAAAAGATGCTTCAATCACCCTGGAAACTCCAAGGGATTTAGGAGCTCTGTGTCTGATCATCCTATCACTTCTATCCCTTGGAAAATCACAGGAGTTTTAGGAGATCCATGTCAGGAACAAGGGACAAAGGCCAAACATATATTGTTTATTTTGTCACAGAGATAGACACACAAAGGAGAGACACACGTAAGAGGTAAAGACAGAACAGAAAGGATTGCAGTCACAAGTTAAAGAACCTTGGAACAACCAGAAGTTGGATGAAGGGAACAGACTGCCCTAGAGGGGCTGGAGGCAGTGCAGTCCCACTGAGAACTTCATGTCGGACTTCTAGTCTTCAGAAATGTGAGAAAATAAATGTCTGGTGTTTTAAACTACTGTGATGGAAATTTTCAGTGTCAATTTGACTGGGCTAAGGAATGCCCAGAGAGCTAGTAAAAAAAAAATATATATATATATATATTTCTGAGTGTCTCTGTGATGGCGTTTGTGGAAGAGATCTGCATTTGAATCAGGAGACTGAGGAAAGACCTCAGCCCTCACCAAAGCAGGCAGGCATTGTCCAGTCCCTTAAAGACTTGAATAGAGCAAAAAGACCGAGGAAGAGCCACTTTGCTTTCTCTGTCCTCTTGACCAGACTTTCATCTTCTGTCCTCTGAATTCAGAGGTTCTAGTTCTTGAGCCTTCGGCCCCCAGGCTTAACACAGTGACCCCCCCCCCATCCCTTTCTCAGGATTGAGGCTCAGACTGGGATTTACACTATTGGCAAACTTGGTTCTCCAGCTTGTAGATGGCAGATCAAGGGATTTTGGGGGGCTCCATAATCACATGGGCCAAGTCCCATAAACATCCTTATCTTATATATCTAAACCTAGATCAATGGACTGATAGATAGATACATAGATACACAGATACATACATAGGTAGATATGGAGATAGAGAAAGATCCTATTGACTCTATTTCTCTGGAGAACCCTGACTAATACAGACAGCCCGCTTATGACAATTTGTTACAGCAACCCTAAGAAACTAAAACAACAATGTCTACATCTTTTTCTTCAAGAAGACTTCTGTGAAATCTAATCCACCACACAACATTCTATTAGAATGGAAGAAAATTAGCGTATCTATGCACAAAATGATAGACCAAGAGGATTCCTTCAAGATTTTATTTGCATGGAGTAAAAACATAAGTCTTAGAGGTTTCAATAGTTATCATAATGCTCTAAAAAAGCCCTTACTATTTGCAGTCTATGTCTCAATATGGAAAAGGGAGTGAATGCTTAACATCTTCAGATAAAACACAACATTTGATTAAACCCTTATGACCCATACAAAGAGTGAAGCCTTGTGTTAATACTGCTAATGTAATGGAAACCATCAAAGTGGTTCTATGACTTCCTGCAACTCGGGATGAAGTTTGATGTTAGCTTTGAAACAGGACAACCTCTAGAATTTACAGTACCAGTGAAAAATGAAAATACAGGGCTTCTTATTCAGAAAATGATAATATCAAGTAAGCATAGACTAAATCAAGGATTGGGCCCTTCTAAGTATGGGGCCCTGCATAGCTGTGCGAGTCAGACCAGCCCTGTGTGGAAATACCATCCAGTTCAGACCGCAGCCCAAGAAGAGAGCACATCTCAATGAACCTTAAGAGGTTGCTGTTCCTGAAAACAAAAACAAAAACAAAAACAGTGGAATAAGCTTCCCATCTACCTCACAGTATGGCAGAGACCCAGGGGCAGAATACATAGGCAACTGGCAGAGGAGAGAGTCATTCAGAGCAGAAAGAGAGGGAAAGGGCCACAGCAGCTCCCAAATGATTAGAGGTGGTGATAGGAAATAAATGGAGCAGGAACACAGCCTGTAAGCAGCGGAGGAGAACAAGACCTCCTGAGCAACATGATAAAGACTCTAACTTGAACAAGTATATTCCCTGGCAAGCTAAAAAAAAGTCATATATGTATACACATATATGAATATACATATACACACACTCATATATACATACAAATATACATATTAGAATATAGTAATAGTATCATGCTATACTAACATAATATGTTGATTGGTATATGTTGATATATACTAATATATTAATATGTACTACTTTTATAATATATAATGCATATATTATACCTATTATATTAATGAGAGACCCAATGGGAAGCATTAAAGGAAACATTCAACCAATGAGTTCACTTTTTTAAAGTTTTTATTTTAACTCCAGTTAGTTAACGTACAAAGGTACATTAGTTTCAGGTGTACGATATAGTGATTCAGCACTTCCATATATCACCTGGTGCTCTTCATGACAAGTGCCCTCTCTCATTCCCATCCCCTACTTCACCCATCCCCCCCCCACCTCCCGTCTGGTAGCCATCAGTTTGTTCTCTATAGTTAAAAGTCTGTTTCTTGGTTTCTCTCTCTCTCTCTTTCCCCCTTTTCTTGTTTGGTTTCTTAAATTCTGCATATGAATGAAATCATACAGTATCTGCCTTTTTCTAACTTATTTCACTTAGCATTATACTCTCTAGCTCCATCCATGTCATTGCAAATGACAAGATTTCATTCTTTTTTATGGCTGAGTGATATTTCATGTATAAATATACCACTTCTTTATCCATTCATCTATCGATGAACACTTGGGTTGCTTCCATATCTTGGCTATTGCAAATAATGTTGGTATAAACGCAGGAGTGCCTGTATCCCTTTGAATTCCTGATCTTGTTTTCTTTGGGTAAATATCCAGTAGTGTGATTGCTTAATCGTAGGGTCGTCCTATTTTTAAGTTTTTAAGGACCCTCCATGCCGTTTTCCACAGTGGCTGCGCCAGCTTGCACTGCCATCAACAGAATACAAGGGTTCCTTTTCCTCCATATCCTCGCCAACACCTGTCGTTTCTCATATTATTGATTTAACCCATTCTGACAGGTGTGAGGTGATGTCTCATTGTAGTTTTGGTTAGCATTTCCCTGATGATAACTGGTGAAGAACAACTGTTCATGTGTCTATTGGCCATCTGTATATCTTCTTTCCAAACCAATGAATTCTAACATAGCTAAAAAACAGAGAAGCAGTGAGTGAAATATGTAATCAAGCTCAA